>ML778693.1:1180163-1197246 GCA_009831015.1 Picea engelmannii | reverse complement strand
AATCAATGTTTTAGGCAAGTCATGAAATGCGAATCCAAAGGCTAAATGTCTCCAATAAAACTGAGTTATATAATCCATCGCAGTATGAAAACCGATCAAGGGATATTGCCGATCATGTAAAGACCAATAAAAAGATAGGCGCAGTATGCATAATGACATAAAAGATATTGGCAGTTTAGATAATGATCGAAATGTGACCTCAGAAGGAGCAATATTAATGCTTACACTCGTGAAGACTTTAGCAAATATAGGCGTGCGGAAAGACACAAAGAATAAAATCATCGTTCAATTGAAAACTGTGATGAAAAATCAATGTTTGTGAAACATTGGTGTAGGCAGCTTATGAGACAATAAAAAATGTGAATTGGCTGCCAACAGATCCTTAGAGAGTACACCCATGGGTAAACCTATGTGGGAATTTGCACCAAAGAATAATTCTATTAAGAAGATCACCAATGTAACAGATCCACTTGCTCTATCCTATCCCCTTCCTATATTGATCTCGTGATGTTGGATTTCATCACCAACTAGCGGTTTCATTTTGGAAAGGTTTGTTTGATTGTTTTCTTCTTAGATTTGTAGCATGTGCTATTTGTTTTCCTTAGTGGACCTTAGGTCGAGTCAGTGTAAATGGTATCAACTCCTGGGAGTACCAACGGAGGAACCCCTTTTCCTAGGGAACCTTTCGCTTTTCCTTCTTTTGGAAACATTGGTCCTCCTTGCATTGCCACACTGAGTCTTCAGGGACTCACAATTGGATTACTGGTTTGGTTGTTCCCCAGTGCTTCAGATGCACCTAGTGCCTTAGATGTAAGAACACCACCCACACATCAACCTCATGTCAACCTTTCTTCTTCTTCACCCATCAGGTCTGCTTCCCTTTCTCCTTTTTCACCTACTGAAAGATCTAAAGAAAGTAGCCAAATTGATAAGAAGAAGAAGAAAGGGAAAGAGAAGAAGAAGAAGAACCAGAAAGGGACCAAGCCTCCAACCACATCAGATCATGTTGGATCTAAGAAAACAACTACGGTTAATTGTATTGGGAGTGTTGATAAAGTCGACAAGTCCAAAACGAAGAATCCTAATCCCAAATTCCTTTGCAGGATTTGTAAGGGTAACCATTTCTGAGGGATTTCCTTGGTCTCCCCAAGGTATTAGAAATTTGGTCTTCCATGTCATCAGCCCCTGCAGGACATGTTGGTGACACCCCATCATCTAATGACATTAAGGTTGGTAAGAAGAAGATAACTTTCAACTTTCCTTTCTTGTTATGTGAAGGTGATCATCACTCTCACATTTTCCCTCATATGGACGAGGCTTATTATATTTTGTAAAAGCTTCAAATTCCAACTGGTTATCATAATATTTCTTCCAAACTTTCATTATTTGATTAATTGGTCAATCCGGTTCAATCACCAGTCAGTCTGGTTGATCAGGTGATCAATATGGTTTCATCCCCGGTTCAACCACAATCCTAAGTAGTTGATCCAGTTCCATCATCGATCAACCCGACTCTTCATTTGAAAAGTGAAACCCGAGTGGCTGATTCGGTTCCAACATCGATTGATCCCACTCCTCCCTTAAAGAGTGCAACCAAAGTGGTTGATCCAGTTCCATCATTGATCGATACAACTCCTCCCTTGAAGAGTTCAACCCAAGTGATCGATCTAGTTCTGTCATTGATCGATCCCACTCCTCCCTTGAAGAGTGAAACCAAAGTGGTTGATCCAGTTCTGTCATCAATCGATCCCACTCCTAAATCAAAGAGTGATGATGTCACTTAGGTATACTCTCTTAATACTGATTCACCTAGACAAGGGGGCACTCTTCCCATCCTTATGGCACCCCCTTCAAGCAATCAAATGATTTCTATTAATTGGAATAATTTGACAAAACCTCATCTTCCCTCTTACATGCCTTTCCAAATCACCATACAGGCTTGTGATAGGAATGTTCGTAACACTTTAATAGATGAAGGTGCCTCTGTTAGCATCTTACCCATGAATTCTTGGAAATATTCTGGTTCCCAACAGCTTGTGCCCGTGACTCAGAATATGTTGACCTTTGAGAGAAGAACTAGTCAAACTTTAGGGATGCTTCCTCAGTTTCTAGTTAATTTGTGAGGAAAAATGGTCTACGTCAATGTGATGGAAGTTCATGACCCCTTGGACATTATCCTACTCCTTGGGCGAGACTATATCTATGTTATGAGAGATTTTGTGTCCACTCTCTTTCAAGTGATATGTTTCCCTCACAATAGAAACATAGTAATGATAAACCAACTTTCATTCATTTACCCTCATCTGATCATCAACCATCCACCTTCACTCAACGGTCCATATATGCCAGCGATGTCCACCCTGCCATAGGTCAATTATGTAATGACCTGCCCCATGCATTCAACCCTGCATGAGAGGGAATCCCTCCCTTCTTCTGACTTATATCAGGTATTTGACATGTTCATTTCTTCGATGGGGATATTGGAGCCAGATCTTTGTACCTTTATCAAGGTCATCAACATGTATTCCTTCCAGAGTGATTTTATTCCATCTAGAAAAGAACTCATGGAAGACATGGCTTCCGTTTTTACCTTGACATGTGTTTCTTCAAGAGTGTTATCCTCTTGGAAGCCTTGATTCAGGAGAAGCTATGAGCATAGTTTTCCTCTCTGTAGAAAGCTCGTTAAAAAATGAAATAGAAATCTATGGATTAAACCCAGAGCCACGAGCATACTTTTTCTTCTTTGTGGAAAGCTCTTTAAAAAATGAAAAATAAGTCTTGAGCATAGTTTTTATTCTCTGTGGAAATATCATTAAAAAATGAAACACATGTCATGAGCATAGTTTTCCTCTTTGTAGCAAGCTCGTTAAAAAATGAAATAGGAATCTGGGGATTGAACCCGGAGCCATGAGCATAGATTTTCTTCTCTGTTGCAAGCTTGTTAAAAAATGAAACAGAGGTCTTGAGCGTAGCTATTTTACCGTGTCAAACTCGTTAAAAAATGAAAGAGTCACCAATCCTAACAAGTCTATTCTTTCACTAGATCTCGTAAATATCGAGTCAAGTCTTTAGTGATATCTCATAGATGTTGAGTTGATTCTTTCATTAGGTCTCATATTTGAACCTTCCTTTCATCCATCCTTATCCTTTTTCTCCATCTAGTACATAAATTGGTGACAACCTCAAATTCAACGAATGTAATGAAACTAGAAGGGCATGTCTCCATCATTTGATTGTCGTTATGGAGATAAGCCAATAAATTTTCAAGTTGGGGGAAGAGTACCAACCATCCATGGGTATCCCTACCTTTAGAAATTACGTTGGGAATTTACAATAATAAGTTTAATTTTGTTTCAAGCTTGTCTAAAAATGAAACCAATATCGAGCTTAGTCTTTGTTCTTTCTCATGCTCGTAAATACATCAGAATGTGAACAAGTAAAATTTTATCACATTTTCAAAGTCGTAAAGGTTATATGAAAAAGGAACCCCCTAGAGTCTCCTTTAAGCTCTTTTCAAACTCTCTAAAAATGAAAACTTTGTCGAGTGATCTTGCTTCCTTTAAAACGCATTAAAAGGTTTGAAAGGACACCTTTCGAGTAGTATTTTATCTCTTTTTCATCCTTGAGAGACTAAAATTATGAAAATGGACAACCCTGAAGTTCGAACTCAACTCATTTATTCATATTTTTTGGAATGTACTAGAGTACCTTGGGAGTCAATGACATCATTGGTGATTTCCCTCGCATTTTTTAATGATTTACCTCAACGATTAGTAATCAAGTGGTTTCTACCATGTTCGACATCAAAAAATATATTCACATGGCTAGATTTGTACCACATCAGGACTAGGACGAAGACCTTGGGTTGAGCGTTCACTCTGATATCTGCTTTTCCCAAGCTACAATGTGAGATCATTTGAGCATGTTGATATATATATTGTCACATAGATCCACATTTTATTGGACTATGGCTATGTTTTATCATCTCGTATCTCCACTGTGTATTTTTCGTGGCTTCGATCAGTTCATGTCATGGAGGTATGGATCCAGATTATATCTCTGGTGGCCATATCCTTAATCAATATTTTTCATGGATCTGTAGTGTATTGGTCAGTGGCCATGCTTTGAGTCATATTGTATTCTGAGCATAGGTATGCCTACCTCAGAAATGGAACATATACTAATACTCTTTTATGGTTATTTGCATCTTCTTCCAGGTTCTCCAGCTCCACGCCCTTGCATTGAAGAATTGTAAAGTGTTTCGTCCATCAATTTCTCTTCTGACCTCACACTATAGGGGGCATGTTGTTACACATCAAATTTCCACACCTAGGTACCTCTCCTTAAGTGTCACAAGTGTCATAAAAGTTTCATATGCACCTTTCTAAGTGTCACATACACCTCGAAACCATGAAATAACATATGTCACAATCCCTAGTCAACGTGGAGGAGAAATATATTATATGAAGGTCAAAATACTATGTGCACATGAATTATTATTAATATTCATGAAAAGGAAATTGATTTAGTCTGAGAATCCACCTCACATTTGGTTTCCTATTTTTTAGGGGAGATTGAGGATCTCATGGATGGTTGAAATATTTCCTCCTTAAAATCCTTGAGAGATATTTCCTCCCTAGAATACTTATGAGATATTTTCTCCCTAAATATCTTGGAGATCCCATTTAAGTGGATCTGATGAGTGATCCTCTCAATGGTGTTAAGCCTCCAAATCCTATATAATGAGGGATTTTCCATGGAGAAGAGAAGGAAGATTAGAGGTAACAAACTTATGATCTTTGGAGGAAGCTTTTGGATATGAAACTTATGATCTTGGGAGCATCGTGCAAGGGATGGATGAGGAGGACTTGGAGAGGATGCTACAACTTCATCTATAGATTGTAAGTATCTCTTTAAAGTTCTCATTAATATTACTTGGCATATTCCCTTCAAGGTTGTGTATTGTTGCATATGATTATCAATATTGATAAATGGATTTGATTAGTCTAATTTTGTAGAGTAGAGTAGGATTTCTTTGTCTTTTTTTTGTCAATTGCATTGTAGGTATCTAGTGGTGTTGAAGAGTTTGGAGATCAAGATAAGATCGGAGGTAGTGAGGACGAACCAAGGAATAAGGTGCATCACACTTTATTCTTTCTCTTTCTCTTTCTGATTAGGTAATTGAATTCACAGGGATGTTAGTGTCCGTTTTTGTGTTTATGTCTTGGTATTAGGGGTCTAAAATCTAAGAGGATATTCACCTGTCCACAGGGGAATTTTCCTATAAAAAAAGTGTGACGTTAGATTAGAGATTTTTGGTATCATTCCCTATCCCTGAGATGGCTCGGTATGTTACAATCTGGTATCGGAGTCCAGTTTTCAACACTGAGCCTAAATTCATCCATATAAGTGATTTTTGAAGAAAAAGTTTTAGAGAATTAAAATTACAAAGTGTCAGGAGGGTGTTGAGGGAACACCTTGGTTGTGTTCAAAATCTCAGGAGTTTTAGTAGTTTCATAAACCACAGAAACCGTGGTATAGGGCCAAAAATTTTAAATTTGGGTCATTGGATGTGTTTAGAAGAAGACAAATCCCTCACAACCGTCAGATCTAGAGAACGTGCACAATAGTTAACCGTCAAGTCCTTTAGACTTTGTTACTTCAACGATTTTTTAATTTTTTGTTGAGAAAGGAGCCGAAGTACAAAGCTCTGAAGTCCTGGAATGACTCTCAACCGTAGATCATTCAGGAGGAGGAGAACCATTGGATTTTGCAAGTGGTTTGACGGTTCGATGCTCAGGGAAATTCGTTTGAGATTTAAAAAAGTAGAATTTCTATGAAGTCTCGATGTCTAGAACCAATCCAGACCATCCATTATCGGAGCTACGTGTCCAAAGATCATCTAGTTAGATATTTCAATGTTCGACAGTTCGGTAGTTTTAAAGTGTGCAAAGGAGAAGAGATCTTCCGAAGTACCTAAGTAACGGAACCTGGGGTGGTGTGGAATTGATTGGGAGTTCAAAAGTTGACAGTTTGGAAGTTCTGAAAATATGTCGATGAGAAGAAATCGATGAAGTCCCAAAGCTACAGGAATAAATTGTTCGATAGTCGGTAGTTTGGGAATTTTGAAAATGTGCATATGAGAAGAGATCTTTAGAAGTCCCTAAATCACAGAAAGTCGGGGTGGCATGGACCTGATCGATAGTTCGATAGTTTAGAAGTTTTGAAAAAGTGTCGATGAGAAGAAATTGTCGAAGTCTCGAAGCATCGGATATGATGTGGCATGATGACATCACCTTGGGCGATGTGGACCTACCCTATGTCTACCATGTGTCAATTATGTTTTTACTTTTGATAGGCCCTTATTATAGATTGGGACCTAACACATTTCACTTGACTGTGGGGCCACGTGTCACAAGACTTTCATCCTATGCAATCTTTCAACCTTTCGGAGTACATTTAGACGAAGTACATATTATCTATATACTCGTAGATCAGATGGTTCTGTATTAATATGTGGTTGAGTGCATGGTCTGCGCAACCTCAATAAGCCTCTTAGTAAATGGCATTCTCATTGTGCACCTTTTAGGATCTCGACCATGAATCTTCCTTCTCGATAGATGGTCAGATCTTACTTCGAATCTTCGACTCTCTGGGACTCCGAGCTACTAGAACTATGAAGTAGTTCAATCCCCCCCGAAGGTTTACCTATTGAATAAGTAATTACACTGTGGTGACCTCTTGTCATCAGTTTTTTAGTAAACCTTACGCTATCCTTCCACTACGCTTGATCTAATAGTCATGATTCATCCTAGAGTATCTTAATTTGGAGCTTTGAGCTTTTGTCTAGTAGGAGAAGCTAAACATCTATGGAGGCTGTAAACTTGGAGTGATGTGTCTTAATGACATCACTGAAGATGACGTGGACCCTAATTCCATTTTCCACGTGTCACCCTAATTTTTGACTTATATAGTCTAAAATGCCAACTAAACTTTGACACTTGTCACCATCTTAATGCACCACGTGTCCTTGCCGACGTGGACTATCATGATGTGGGCTCTCAATGTGTGTACCACATGTCTTACTGCATGACTTTAGAGCTACCCTGATCTGGCGACTATCATTGATATCGAGGTGCTCCTTAGATCCAACGGCTAACGAAATTTCAAGACTTCGGGAATTCAGGTCTGTTTTCTTTCCCACTTCCCAATTCTCCCAGAGTGAGATTTCCCAAAGAATAATCCTCAAGTAACTAGACTTCATATAATGGGAATTCTTTAGCATGATCCCCCTATCGATGTAGATTGAGGAACCATAACTTGCGTGTGGTTTAATTCATCGCCCAAACTCTGCAATTGAATTTGTGCGATTGTTAGTGAGTTAGCCATAGTTGTTGATATTTGAATCGATGAGATCTGATGATCTAGACTAATTGCAGGATTGAAAATAGCATGTAGTTTAATTCTCCCTCCACACTCCACAATCAATACTTGCCCTTGATCTGGCACTTACGTATCCAACAGTCCTGGTTTGTCCTATGGGGATTTCGATCCCGATCATGTTTCTGCACTGTTCTTTCCCTTCTGAGCTTCATGTGTGTCATATCTTCTGAGCTTCTGATCTTCAGTCGCTAGCCCTCCTGAGCTATTAATTTGTTAGTCCTTTTGTACATGGATTTGCATCTATTTTTTCATACCAACTCATCATTATAATGTAAAGACATTGGTTGTTTACATCAATGACAATATGGCCAACAATCTCCCCCTTTGTCATTGAGGGAAACACTCTAACTTCATACACAAACTCCCCCTGTGATGATGATTTTCTCTATTAAGTTACTCTCCCCCTTTGACATCAATGGAAAAGGGTTCTCCCCCCTATGGTAAAGCTCTGTCTATTTGTATGTTATTGACCAGAATTTGAACTCGGGTAGATTCTCCTACAATCATACTTTTCTTTTCATAACTGAATGAATCCCCTATCAATTCTACATGATGACATGTATACCACTATATACATTCTACTACTTCCGCTGCAGATATTGTTGACCTATTGGAACACTGAGCAACTAAACCTTATACTTTTCAAACGACCTTTTGGCATGTCCATTTATTCTCATTGATCTCTAACCAAATGTATCAATATTTATTCAAGATGTTTTTGATGTCTTCTTTAATTCATAATAAAATTATTCTTTAAACTAATATTCACATACTTTGATCAACAATTATTATTGATATATTATTCGTCATGAATTCTTATTCATCAACCCAAAGCATCCATCGAAAAATGTGGCTTTATTTTACTCATTGTCTTTTGTATTTTTATTGTGCAGGTTTTATCCGAAATTTTTGGCGATCTTCAACATCTGGACTTTTATTCAACTGACGACAAACTTGGTGATCCTCCATTTTTCCATTCCACTAATTTCTTTGACAAGTTGGTGGTTTCATTGTCAGTTTCCACCAACCAAAATGGCCCTTAAGCCCACGGTCACCCATACGACCGACGTCCAATGTATATATAAAAAATATATATATATCCAATGAACGACCGATATCTTTCGTCATCAGATCGATAGTTATTTTCATTTTGACAAAAGGTAGGGGACCTGATAGGTCATCACGGGCTCCAGGATGGTGATCTTCTAGTGAAGTCCAAGGACCTAGAGCCCCTTCCATACCTTTGCACTATGCATCGAATAAGTATAGTGAGGGTTGTCTATATAAACCCACATAAGATTTTTTGCACTTCCAATGTGAGATAAATCCTGCTACATGAGACAATCAACACTGTTAATTTCTTGATCGGATGGTTGTTGAGGCTTCTCACATTTTCCTCTGCATCGATTGACTGCTCAGTCTTTCCATCGATCCTGTTTACCATTAAAGTCTAATTCAAAGGCCTTTACTTCCTCATTAGGTGTTATCATGTGATATACCTTAGATTTTTCCAAGAATACATTGTATGAGACTACAACACATCGTCCAAGTCATTCTTTGTTTCTGAATGCCATGACAACATTGTGTTATTATAACCTGCTATTTCAAAGCACATTCCATGTTTCTTCAAGAGAACTACATCGTTCAATATTTTCATTTTCAAATTTGTACTTAACCTATTCTCATCATCACCTCACTGCTACAGAATTTTCCATTCATTGTCAAGTATGGTCTCTTGATATTTGATCTTTATTTTTTTTAAGTTATCCAACTTAACATCTACACTCTCAACAATCTTATGTAATCTAATATTGTAGCATATATATGCTTTCTTGGTAGAAGCATATCCAATAAAGATACCTTCATTAGATCTAGCATCAAATTTTCCGAGATTCTCATCAAGCCTTTTGATGTTACACTTACTTCCAAAGACCTTGAAGTATTTTACCGAAGGAGCTCTCCCAAACCATAGTTCATAAGGATTCTTATTACTATTAATCATGAGCTGGTATTTGTTTAATATGTATACTATTGTGCCTACAGCTTCCCTCCAATATCCATCAGATAATTTTTCTTCATTGAGCATAGTCCTTGCAGCTTTCTGGATGATTCTATTCCTTTTCTCAGCAATCCAATTTTGTTGAGGTGTTCTGGCAACAGAGAATTGTTTTTTTTTTTATTATTCCATGAGTTTCATAGAAGAGGTTGTGTATTCTTTTGTTTCTTTAAGTTCAAGAACTTTTCCTTGTTTCCTGTCATATGTTTTGAGCACCCACTGTCAACATACCAGAGATATTCTTTATCTTGGGCTTTCAAGGGAATAAGACATTCTTCTTTTGATGTTTTTTATTTCCAAAGATTTTTTTTCTCTCTAATGAACTTTAGTTTTTCTGAGACTTCCATTAATCTGCAATTACTGGCTTTATGTCCATAACTATAACATCTGAAGCATTCTAGGTTCCCTTCTTGTAGAGGTGCAAAGGAGTTATAATTTCTTCTTTTAACTTGATTTACTTTTTGGTTATCTTTAAGGTTATATTTCTTAACCCTCAAGTTTTTCCTTCCATATTCTCTACAATTCATAGATTTAAGTCCATAGTTATTACATGAATAACAATAGCCCCTGAACATCTATAAATATATTCTAAAAATGAATTTATTTGTCAACTCCTTTTTGTTAGTATTGAAAGAAGGGTGAATAGTACATTCTTTCTTCATATACCCAAGCCTAGTCTTGTTGTTAGGAGCTTTCATTTCACTTGAACTGCATGTGTTCTCTTGCTTTTTCAACCTGTGTCTCTTGGTTCTTTAGTTAGCAGCCTTGTGACCATAATAAAAACAATAGCCATAGGATGCACTTTTGTACTTGGGAGTTTTTTGGTCTTCTTTCTTGTGATTGCTATTTATTTTGAGGTTACTCTTCTTAGGAGGATGAGTAGATTCTTGAGCATAGGATTTTTCATTATTGTCATCCTTTTGTTGCATAGTTTTTTCTTTGGAGGTATCATCACAACAATTGTCATCTTCTACATCAATCTGAGTAATCAAACTTGATCTTTTAACCATGTATAGTTGGTCATATCCAAGGCCAAATTTTTTCGAGGGAAATCTTTGTAGACTAAGAATTTTATCAAGGGCTTCAATTCCTTTCTTGAATTTTTCAACAGTCTTCAGTTGATCCTTGAGTCCAACAACTTCTTGTTTTAAATTCTTGGCTTCTTCCATGCTAATGGATGCTTGTTGTCTTGAACTGTGTAGCTCCTCTTGTGAGGACAATAATTGTCTTTTTAAGGTCTGATTTTCTTCCTCGCTTAAGAGATTCTTCCAAGGATTCCAATATCTCTTGATCCATTTGGACTTGGATTCTAAAGTCAACTATGATTTTCTCAAGTTCTTTCCTCTTTGAACCTCGTTTCCTCCTTTTCTTCAGCATGAGATCCTTTAGTTGTTTACACCTTTGTTTATATTTTCTCAGTTCATCCAAAGTACACTCAAGCTTAGCTTCAAGATTGACTTATGATTCAATGTCTGAGTCTTCTTCAAAATAATCTTCATCACTAGAATTGTTGTAGACTAAACTTTTCTCCGATTGATATGATTCATTTGACTTCTCATCTGAGTAGAGGTCTTTTATCCTGTCCCAAATTTCCTTTGCAGAGTTACATTCACCTATCTTCTCTTTGACATCATCAGGTAATCCATCAAGGATTGTATTCATTTCCATTGAGTTACTTTTATTGGCTTTCTTTTGAGTTGGAGTCCTTACTCTGTTTGGTGGGAAGTAATCAGTGATCACTGAATTCCATACTTCATGTCTCAATGCCTTCAGATGACTTTCCATTCTTGTACTCCAAAATATGTTTTCTTCTTTTCCAGGTATTAGAGTTCCATTCACAGTGTAAATATTTTGTCCATCCATGTGTGCTTGATTTGATCTTCCTTTCAGTTTGTTAGACTATTCTTAAAGGAAACTCACTTTGATACCAATTGATGGAATATCCAACAATATTGAGAGGGGGGCGTGAATCTGTATTGCTTACTTTTTTCTTATTAATTCCATTAATATTAAGAACACACATTAATTATTCAATTAAGAAATATATTATGAACAACAAACCCTTATGAGCACAATAATTTATCGTGGAACCCAACAGGGAAAACCACCAACTCTTTTCTCATTAATAAATTGTTCTTTTGCAAAATTGTTTTCAAGCTACAACTTGATGGAGAGACTTCCCCCAAGTTTCTTCATCTACGACTGAAGGGATGCTTCCACACCCCATTTACGAGCTACAACTGGAATGAAGCTAGGACCCCCTCGTTTATCAGCTACCACTGAAAGGATGCTTCGATACCCTATTTACCAGCTACAATTGGAAAGAGGCTATGACCCCCTAGTTTATCAGCTACCACTAAAAGTATGCTTCGACACCCTATTTACCAGCTACAATTGGAGGGAGGCTACAAACCCCTACAGGATTGTAGCCTTCCCTAGCACCACCCTACCATCCTGTTTAATTTTATTGTTGATATGTCAATTTGTTGCTAACATCCAACTGATTTCACAATGCAATTCAATCTCTGCTTCTCTTTATATTGAATTTGATTCATGCGGCCATTAACACAAGTCCTATCATATTTGACTTTTTGACTTTGAATTTTTTTCCCTTTCTCCACCCTTCCTCCCTTTATGCAGGTTATAACACTTATAACTCTCTTACTGTACTATGTTAAAGGTGTTCATAAACACATAGAGATACTATCAATTCTTCAAGTCTTCTTAGAATCATTAACTATTGCACTTTCTACTTATCTACTACAACATTTGCTTGTATGGTGTTCTAGTTATCTGTAACCAAACTTCATCTCTTGCTCTATGGATTTTGTCATTTAATCTTCAATGTATCTACTGCAGTCCAATAAAGGTCTTCTATGTCACACACTAGATTGCATAATTGTTTCTCTGCCTCCTTCTGTTCTTGATCTTCAATAAGACTTTGACAGACAAAATTCCTCTCACAATTCTATCTCATTTATATAATCTTCAAATTGGTGTGAGTTATAACGCATTGTGTCATTTCATTTGGACCATCGCACCTCTTCATTAAACTTAACAATAATCTTTGTTATTATTCTAACTTTACCATGAAGGATTTTCATAAATTGATCATAGATATGGATCGATTTCATCTTTTAACTCGATCCCTTGATTCTACAAATATTGCAGAAATCGAATTATGTCGAGGCGCTTCCTTCAAACCATTTACATATGACCATAAGCACAAAACCATGAGCTTATTACTTTAAGCAATTTTCTCAGCACTTCATGACTTATATGCTCATAACCCTTGACCGGGGGCTAGAACCTAGTCCTCCAGACTTTGACCTTCGGGATATTTCTCTCTTAGAATCATTCAATCTTCCGAAGTCTGAACTTCCCGAAGTAGTTACCTCTCACATGAATGGATCCAATGGTTATGAATTAATAAAAGGTTGATATGTACAACCATCATTATTTCAAAACTTCATCCTTCGGGAATTCCCGCCTCTACAATCTTTCAACCTTCTGGAGTACATTTCAATGAATTGCATATTATCTATATACTCGTAGATCAAATGGTTTTGTCTTAATATGTGGTTGAGTGGACGGTCCATGCAACCTCAACAAGCCACTTAGTTAATGGCCTTCTCATTGTGCGCCTTTTAGGATCTCGACTGTGAATCTTCCTTCTCGACGGACGGTCAGATCTTACTTCAGATTTTTTACTCTTTGGGACTCCGGGCTACTCGAACTGTGTAGTAGTTCAATCCCCCTGAAGGTTTACCTACCGAATAAGTCATTACATTGTGTTGATCGCTTGTTTTCAGTTGTTTAGTACACCTTACGCTATCCTTGCATTGTGCTTGATCTAATAATCATGATTCACCCTGAAGGATCTTACTTCAGAGCTTCGGGCATTTGTCTAGTAGGAGAAGTTGAACATCCTAGAAGGCTGTAAACTCGGAGTGATGTGTCTTAATGACATCACTCAAGATGACGTGGACCCTAATTTCGTTTGCCACGTGTCACCCTAATTTGTGACTTACATAGTCTAAAATGCCAACTGGACTTTGACACTTGTCACCATCTTAATGTGCAATGTGTCCTTGCTGACGTGGACTATGATGACATGGGATCTCAATGTGTGTACCACGTGTCTTACTCCATGACTTCGGAGCTCTTTCCTTCGGGTGAAATCATATGTTCTGAAGCCTTTTTAGCCAAAGTGGTCAGCATCGAAGTTGACTGCTGCTAGGCAACCCTGATCTAACAACTATCATCGATCTTGAAGTGCTCCTTAGATCCGACAGTTAATGAAAGTTTAAGACTTCGGGACTTCGGGTTTATTCGCTTTCCTACTTCCCAATTCTCCCAGAGTGAGATTCCATGAAGAATAATCCTCGAGTAACTACACTTCATCTAACGGTCCTTCTTTAGCATGATCCAACTGTCGATGTAGATTGCAGAACCGTAACTTACATGGTTTAATTTGTCTCCCAAAATTCGCAATTGAAGTTGTGCGATTGTTTGTGAGTTAACCACAATACTCGATCTTTGAATCGATGAGATCTAACGATCTAGACTAATTATGGGATTGGAAATAATGTGTAGTTCAATTCTCCCTTTGCACTCTGAAATCAATCCATGCCCTTGATCTGGCGCTTGTGTATCCAACAGTCCTGGTTTGTCCTGTGGAGATTTTGATCCCGATCATGTTTTTTCACTGTGCTTTCCATTCTGAGCTTCATGTGCGTCATCTCTTTTGAGCTTCTGATCTTCAGTCGCTAACCCTCATGATCTCTTGATTTGTTAGTGCTTATGTACATGGATTTCAATCTCTTTGTTTATACCAACTAATCATTATAACATAAAGACATCGACTGTTGACATCAATGACAATATGTCCAACAAACCCGTTGCCCGATTATAAGACCAAACAAGTTTATCACATGAATCATTAAATGTGATACCACTATTACGAAGCATAAAAAGGAAGTTGTCCCATTCAAAGGCTAACTCACCCGTCAGTCCAAGATGCAAAGATTCCTTCTAGCAAGGAGAAATTCCAGAACCATTTGGATGAGTGGTCTGGGCCAATGTGAAGATATGAAAATTGTTGAGATGATTAATTATAGGTCTAGAAAGAAAACACTTAGAATTGCCTCCAACGAATGGATCCAGGCCGAGAATAATTTGCTTGCCACTTCCCACAGTCCAGGCCAGCAATATATTATTTATAGGCATGGAAGTCATGAAGTTCTTCCATATGATAGAAGCAACTGGAAATTTAAATTAATTTATTTTAATCCAAGAAGGAATATCTATTCCTTTCAAGTATTTCTTTCTAAGAACCAAACTCCACAGACCACTACCAAATAGACCCCTCCAACAAGATTTAGTGGCTAAAGAAACATAAAACTAGTGGATATTATGCAAACCCCATCCACCACTTTCCTTTGGAAAAACAATATTTTTTCATTTAGCTAAATGGAAGCCAGTATGTTTCCTAGCCCCTCTCCATATGAAGTTTTTTATAAGTTGTTGAATTCTGCGCAATATGGAGGACGGGTTCCTAACCAAGCTGAGCCAATACACACATAAACTTTGTAAAACTAACTTTGCTAAAACTAGCCTGCCGCCTAAGGATAGCCATCGAAAGGACCAGCTCCCAATTCTCTTTTCGACTTTTTGTATTAGCCAATTCCAATCAGCCACTTGATAATTATTGGGCTTAAGATAGAAACTGAGATACTTCATTCCATCCTCAATATCCATAAATTGAATATTAAATACTGACCACATTTTATCCTCTAACTATGGATCAATATTTGCAGTTAACCACCAAACCTAAAGCTTGACAAAAAATAGTTAAAAGAGAGTGAAAGGTCTTCCATTCTTCGAAATTTGCATCACCAAGGATGAACACATCGTCGAGGAAAAACAAATCGGAAATAAAATTTTCAACGACGACCTTGATACCTTTGAAGACCTTGATACCTTTGAAGGATCCAACTTCCACAGCCTTTTTCATTTACCCACTGAGACATTCAACAACTAGAAAAAATAGCAAAGGGAAAACCTTGATGATTTTTAATTTTTTATAAAAAAACCAGTTATCAATATTGTCATATATATATATATATATATATATATAATCAAAAACATTATATGAATCGAATCTATTATTTATATATATATTATTTATATATATATATGATAGGTCATATAAACATATTAGGTTATTACTGCTATTTTGATAAAGTAGATTTAGAAAATTTATATATAAAATAAACATATATATATATATATATATATATATATATATATATATATACCTACCAATTTGATGTCTAGTTTGACTGGTTAAGCCAGACAACAAACATTATGTGTGTAGTGTGTATATATAACTAATGCTGCCTTTTTACAGTATACCTACCAATTTGATGTCTAGTTTGACTGGTTAAGCCAGACAACAAACATTATGTGTGTAGTGTGTATATATAACTAATGCTGCCTTTTTACAGTAGATATAGTCGATTCAAAAATGCTATTTGGCTACCAACAGTGTTCTACATAATAAAAGTTCGTAAAGAGGATATGATATTTTGAATCAAACACGAGATCGTACAATTTGCCCATGAAACTTTGACTTTATGTGGAGTGGATTGTTTCAAAAATCTCTATGTAAATGGCGCTGCACAGAAAATTCCCATTCAATACGACATGCATTGTTCTTGAACGTCTATTCACCTTTACATTTTTTTTAATCATTACGTCTATTCACCTTCATAGATAAATGGTAATCTGATCTTGGGAAATGAAGAACAGGTGTGTATCACTGCCAGTTTTTGTTGTCTTGTCAGCGACAGCTTTCGTTTACTATACAACCATCTTTGACGAAGCCGCCATGTCCTTAAAGTATGATCCATGAAACCACAGAAACCTGGGATTTTTCCAAATCATACGAGGGAGCACCTGGCAAGTTCAACATCCTCAGACTCTGTCGTTAAACACCCTTGTGACCTTTTATACTGCAGCAAGTCGGCTGGGCTTCATGTTCGAATGGAGTGAACAGCGGAGAGAAAACGCATAAGAAATAGTGGAATCGTTGTGTTTTTATTTGGGTTTACAAGTCGGAAGTGCCCGTCCCGCAGCAGGTGGGGGAGGAGAACGAAGAGAACACAGTCAGTGAAAAATTGACGGAGGGGCCGAGTAATCCACAATCATCGCAATATATTCAATCTGCAATTGGGTACAATTATCAGAATTTCACAGGGCAAGGCGGGTGGGGTCTCACAGGCTTCAGAACAGATTGAAGAATGGCGCACAGACCACTTCTCTGTCAATTTCCCCTTTTTATACTGACAGATTGATTAACCTCAAGAATGTATGCAAACTGTTTGAAGAAAGCTTTCAATAACAAGAATCAAATGCATGTTGTCTTAAAGGCAGTGGAAGACACCCAGGGATAGGGACAGGGACAGAGACAGTGGGCTCAGCTTGAGGGACAGTGGGCAGGGACAGTGGGCTAATAAAGTACAGGGACAATGGTCTAACAGGGACAGTGGGCAGAGCAGCAAGTTTTCAGCAGTCAGAGCA
>ML778693.1:1119278-1153343 GCA_009831015.1 Picea engelmannii | reverse complement strand
CTCAAGCGTTGCGGACAACACTTGTCTCAAGGGGAGGGGCATGTTAAGCCCTAATATTGGCTCATTACCACTTAATTGGGGCATATTAGATTAGTAATGTTATTTTATTTATGTCGGTTTTAGGCCATTAGTTGTGATTTAGAATAGTAATGTTATTTTATTTATGTCGGCTTTAGGCCATTAAAACCTCCTAGTCTCCTATATATACCAAGGAGACATTTTCATTTTGAATCATCTTGGACTTGAACATTTAAGTGGGGTAAAAGGAGGTTGCCCCCTCGAAGAGGCTTATTATATGAAATTATCTCTTTTTCAAGGCGTTGAGTACTTTTCCTGAGGTTTTTCTATGCTATATTGCTGTTTGGTTCTTAACACACATGAGCTACATTAGAAAGCTGCAAAACATATCCTTCAATAAGCATAGGGAACCATCACCTTTGGGATTCATTATGAAGTAGAAACTACATTATATCTCATCAGGTTTACTGATTCCGACTGGGCTGGCGATAACATTGATCACAAGTCCACATCTGGTTACTCACTCAATCTTGTTTTTGGGCCTATCTGTTGGTCGAGCAAGAAGCAAGCTTCCATTTCTCTATCTTCAGCCAAGGCAGAGTACAGAGGGGTAGTTAACATAACCATTTAGGGTATGTGGCTACAACATTTTCTCACTGAGTTGGGCATTCAATTTCATCGGCCAATCGTCATCTACTGTGACAACCAGAGCACTTTGAAGTTCTGCAGAGATCTAGTTCAGAGGCAGCGGACGAAGTACATCGAGATTCACATGCACTACATCCGAGACTTAGTTCATGAGGGGATTATCAACTTACATTTATGTCCCTCAACAGAATAGATGACATACATCTTCACCAAGACCTTCACTGAGCAGAAGTTCCATTCTCCGTGAAGTCGTCTTGGAGTGAAGGACATTGTTGCCTAGCAACTGTAGTTCTTCTTTTTACATAAATTGTACCTTGAGGGGGAGTTTTTCCCATGAGGTTTTCCCTCTTTCCTCACTTTATTTTCAGTGTATCTTTTGTATGTGGGTACCTAACATGGCCTTGTTGTTGGGACCCATTCTTTATTTTCACCATAGTGGTGTTCAGAGGGGGTTTTGGAGTTACTTCACACACACCTAGGATTTATTTTTCCTAAGGTTTTTCCTTGTTTATTAGTCATAATTAGTCATTATCCAGTATCCTATATTTTAGGGGAGAATATTCCACCTGGAGAATATTCTCTTTCAGTTGACACTTTGAGTTTGACTAGTTGAGTTGAGATTAAATGTTGCATTGGTTTTATCACCATGCAACATTGGGATCATCACCATGTTAATTCGACCTTGCCTTGGTATCATCACCAAACTGGCGCATTACCCTTGATTCCCTGAGTTAACTCCTCACTACTCTTTGTTCAGTGAGTTAATTGAATACTAGCTGACTAGTTAAATCAACTAGGTGGCAATTCACTCCCGTAACTACCTGAGAGACTAGACTAGGTGGCAGTTCACTCCCGTAACTACCTGAGAGACTAGACTAGGTGGCAGTTCACTCCCGTAACTATTGGTGTGTGTCCTTATCACTCTAGACCACCACTATGGCGCATTGGTTCTCTTCAAGTGTGCACTCATTGAGTTATACATAGTATATCATGTGTAAATTATTCATTATTCATAACGGTTAATGAGAATTCTTTCATTCTTTCTCTTCTTCTTCTTCTTTCTCCAATTCTCTCTGCAAATGTGTTTATTATTGCTTAGCTAGATCTATTCTGTGTAGGTTCAACACATTTACAATTTCTCTAGCTATGTTGGCATTAGTCACATTAATTAAGCATTACAATACAAACATGCATGTACATAAACACATGGATTTCAAACCATGTCATTGAAATTAATAGATCCTAACCATGTGTATATAAAATACATATCCAACACATGATGTCCCAAATACAAAAAAAATGATAAAAACCAAAAGTCAAACACATGACCTTATTCTTACCTGGTCCTCATAGAATGGAATCACGTCATTGGAATATCTCACAATATGCATAAGATATTTCAAGAGGTGAAATTTTGTATTCCTTTAACTACTCATGACTCATGTAATATTTTTTTATTAGATTCAACTATGTAATTTAATTTGGGATATAGTGTTTCTGGATGTTTTTTTTAGGATTAGGTGACAAGTTGTTTGGAATTTTGTATGACGACGTCCATTGAACCATGATGTACATGTTATAAATTGGAATATAGGAATAGGTTCTTCCCTACAATACCATCTTGCATGATTAATTATCACTTATGTCACCCTTGTTCCTTAAGTTCAATACAACCAAGTTATTGCATTAGCCTTTCTCATTTACATGTCGTAACTTGTGAGATAGTGCCTACCCTTTATGGGCACCCTAGTTAGCATTCCCTTTTCCATCAAGTTCCCATGATAAAACTATTTATAGTCCTGGGAACCCTTATTTAGACCTTCCATTACTAAAATTTGAGCCTCATTTTTCTCTCTTAATATTTTTTTGGACAAGCCCCAAAGGGGTTCCTATCATTTTTTATGTTTCTTAATGGTGGTATATGCATATCGCTACTTATGTATTGGTTCCTAATTCTATGTTGTTGTTTTCTTTTACCGAACTTACAATTTCTATAGTTATACTTGACCTCTTTCCATTTGCATTGAATTGCCTCCATTTTTCAACCATTACCTTTGGAGAAATTTTCTTCTATGGGTGGCCACCACTTGTGCAATACCCCAAGACTGAGCCCTAGTTGAAATTGTAAATATTTTTTATAGGCTGGTGAGCCAGGTTATTATAAGTCAAAAGGATTATGCGATGATTACGCCGGAAAGCATAGATGCTAAAGTCCAATGAGCCTATTTTTGTATATGTAAACACTCATATATTTAATAAATACATCGTTGCATGTAGACCAACCACACTAAAGAGTATGGGGGACTAAAATCCACTAGGAAGGGAAAGGGGGGGGGATAAGATCCTAGGAAAGGGGGATAAGCTAGAGGGAATATTATAATATTATTCCTAAAATACTAAGCTATGGATATCACTTACGATATCCTAAGTTATTATGAGAAAGAGAAATGAAATACAAGTGGAGAGAAACGAGCTCCTGGAGAGCCAAGTGTCATAAAGGGTGCATGCAAATTAAGGTGGTGAAATTATTCCATTTTGGACTCACTCAACCATTCACTCCAACAATCTTACCTCTCGAGACTGCACAAACTCCCTCAGCTACCCCATACCTTTCTTGTTGTTAGTAGAAAACCATATCCTTCCTATGATGCACAATGCACATGTACCTACCTGAGCCAATGTTGTACCATTATGTTATGAGAATCACATGTTCCATGCCCTGTATGTTGTTGCGTCCATCACCTGTACCTTAATTGAATGTTGCTACTATAATCACCATTACCTATACCTAGTTGACTTAAGCACTAGACAAAAGAAGTGGGTTGTCAGGACCCTGGGATTGAAGAGGCAGGTTGTCAGGCCCATGGGTTGAAGAGGTGGGTTGTCAGGCCCATGAGAAACTCTCTCTAGGAAAGAAAATTACTAGGAATCGATTTCCTAAGGGAGCCAAACTACAACTGTTGTTCTCTGAGACTTCCTGTCCAGCCTGTTGCTGAAGCCATGGAAGGGAAGTGGGGCAGTCCAAGGACTGTTGAGAAGAGAAGGGGTACGCTTCCTGGGGTGGGACATGCATGTGGGGAATGAGAGACTATGAGTTGTTTGTTTGAGTAGGCACTTGATGAATTTGTTCTTGCTATCTGAGATACATCATCCTAGCTAGAAATCCCTTTAACCAGGTAGAGTTTACTCCCAAGTCGGGGGTGACCTGCTACTAAGAATTCTGAGCAGCATGGTCTAAGGCTGGGAGGATCATGGAAGGTCTGCACGCAGTTGGTGGTCTTCTATAAAAGACAAGTATCAATTGTGTGTTAATTTACATGCTGTGTATTTATACATGTGTTCATGTTTATGGGTTTTCATTGTGTATGCTGCATGTATATTTTTACTGTTATTTCCGCATGAATCTGTGTATTAGTAGAATATTTGTATGTTTTTGTTTTTTTTACTGTTCCGCATGAGTTTATGTGTGGCATAGCCCGACATTCTAAGGATGTGTATGTTACGATATGGTATGAGAGCTCCAGTTTCCAACACTGAGCTTGGATGGGTAAAGCAAGTCGAATTGATTCAGTTGCATGAAGTTGGGAAAAAGTACCCATTTTTGTTGTTAAATTCTTGGAAGTTTAAGGAAACTGGTCAAGTGGTGAGATATTCATAATTAATATCTGATTCAAGCAAATTCCAACCTGGAATTGTTCAAATTTGAATCGCAAGGAGTGCACAGATGACTTCTTAAAGTCCCCAAAAGAAGAGAAATTTCCTTGTGAGAAGGAGAACAGGTGAGATCTATTCAGGAGGGGACCAAATCCTTCACATCCGTCGAATCTAGAGAATGTACATGGTGGTTAAACACTCAATTCCTTTAGAATTTGCTACTTAAGAAATTTTTAAGTCCTTGTTGAAAAGGAGGAAAAAGCCCCAAAGCTCCAAAGTCCCGGGGTGAATCTACATAGTAGATCATCGGGAGAAGGTGGTCCATTGGATCCTCGAGTGGTTCAGAATTTCAGCACTCTGGGAGAATTGGTTGTGGTTGCATGGAGTGGATATTTCCCCGAATTCACGAAGTCTAAAGCCAATCCAGACTGTTTTTGTTTGGGGACACGTGTCCACAGATTAGAGAGTACTCATAATTTCAGCGTTCGGGAGTTTTATAGTGTTATGTTTGGAAGTTATCTAAAGTTTGGAGTTCTGAAGTCCTAGAGCATCGAATTCTCGAAGCTCTGGGGAGCACTTGTTTAGGAATTTGGAAACTCTCCATTCGGGAGTTTTGAAGTGTGTTGTAGAAGAAACCTCTGAAGCCTTGAAGCTCCAGTTAGCATATGTTCAAAAATTGAGTGTTCAAGAGTTTTAAAGTGTGCTGGTGTGGTGTGGATTCCTCCGAAGCCCGGAGTCCCGAAGTCCCGAAGCGTCATAGTGACATGGAATGCTAATGTCACCTAGGTTGATGTGGAACCATATTATGCATGCCATGTGTCATCCTAATTCATTCTTTTCATAGATATTATGTTCCAATTGGAACTTGACACGTGTCACCCATGGATTGGGCCACGTTTCATCTCCATAATTTTTCCACATAGCACCCCTTGGTGTGTAGGTCCTAATGAGACCCCAGAAGTTTGGAAATTTGGCATTCAGAGGAAATGTTGGATTGCATTGAAAAATACTACGAATCCCAAATCTCTGGAGCACTAGAGTCCCGGAAAACCAGAGAAGCATCGTTTAGGGAGTTAGCCACCTCGTTGTTCTGAGGAAATGTTGTATGGTGTAGGTAGAACCTCTTAAGCCTGGAGTTCCAAAGCTCCGAGGAAGCATCTGTTCAAAATTTCTTGAATTCATCATTCAGGGGAAATGAAGTTTTGTGAAGGTGAAACCTCTTAATCCTGAAGCTTTGAAGCACCAGAGACCCAAAGGTCCAAAGAAGTATCGTTCAAGAGTTCCCCAATTCGACATTCAGGAAAATTGGGATGTTTTGAAGAAGAAACCTTTGAAGTCCTAGAGCCTCAAAGTCCTGAAGCTCTGGATAAGTGATATTTAGCTAAACACTTGATCATAGCCTATGGTCATATGATTTTTTGTCTAAAGTAAAGGGTGCCAGTGCTCAAGTTTTTTATTTTAAAGATAGAAAGGGGCTTTGAGAAGGATCCTGTGGGTTTCTGATTTGTATGAACCTACATTGGAGAAAAATAACAGGATCCTGTGAGCCTTAAGAGAGGATTTAGCACAATATCCAAGAGTTAATTCATCTTTTAATAAGAAGAACAAATGTATAGGGATTACCTCCCAAGAAGGACAATTTTCAAATATCCAACTTTCTGCTCAATACTCAGAATTGAGCGTGGAAGCAGGTGTTGGAAAGGTATTGAATAGTAGAATATAAGTACTTACTCAGAAAATTGACTTGGAAAGGAAAATTTCAAGAAAAATCAGAATAAATATGTTTGATGCATTATGAACTAATTGTTCATAATTTCAAGCAATTGATGAATCAATTATCCTAACAAATTTTTGTTGGTTGCACATTTTGCAGAGTTAACAACAACTAGATCAGAACAGAATCAACACAAAGTGAAGAAACATGGAATATACACAGGGGGCTTACATCCAGGAAGATGAGATCATATGGATGGATGTTTATATGGGTAATGAATGTACAAACTCAAATGGACATGGAGAAGGAAAGGAAGAAAACATGAAATTGGTAGAGATTGTTAAAATTTTTCAAAAGGATGTTCAAAGTTATAAATCTGATAATTAAAGGCTTATGAAATCCAAGGAGCAACAGGAGGAGTTCAATGTAAATTTAATGCAAATATTGGATAGAATATAAAAGAATATGGATAAGGATAATGACCCAAGCAAATAAGGAAGTCGCAGGTCTCGTGATGAGAGAGGAAGAAAAATAAGTGTTGGCAAACATCACCAACACTCCCCAAGGAATTCCACAAGGAGATCACACAGTAGTTGAAGTCCATCCCCTATTAGGAAGCATAAGAAGAGGTCTGGGGTGGATGAGCTACAAGGAGAAATGAACAAAATCAAACCTCCTACATTTTATCATGAGCACAAGACGGATGAAGATGCAGAGACATGGATTCTAGGCATGAGAAAGTATTTTCAATTACATAGTTACTCTTCACACGCAAAAGGAATAATTTCCACTTATCAGCTCAAGGGGAAGGCATCCATGTGGTGGGACTAATTTGTGTAGGTGCAACACATTAAAGAGAAAAATGTTGGAAGGAATCCAAGAAGTATTTTCAAAAGAAATACTTCACTAAGAGATACTATGACAAGAAAATGGAGTTATTTAACTCAAGCTTGGGAGTATGACCATCGATGAATATGAAAGAAGGTTTATAGAAATGTTAAAGTATGTTTCTTTCATCAAGGATGATACAGTTAATATTAACAGGTATTTGAGTGGGCTGTCATCATTCATCAGTGAAAAGATACCATATGATGATCCAAAAAATTTGGAAGAGAACATAAGGAGATCTAAATTCCTATTTGATCAGCATAAAGGAAACCCAACTTTCCAAAAATCTTTTGAATACAAGAAGAAATACAATACGAAACAGAGGAAGAAGGGGACTAAGCCACCATTCTCCAGAAATAATCCTCAGGGACAACCAACTTCTAGAGAACCTAGAATGATTGAGACAGCAGGACAAAGGCCAAGGTAGCCACCTATTCAATGTTGGAGTTGTCAGGGAAATCATATGTATAAATATTGTCCCCATAGAGGTGAAAAGGTAAGGACTATTCACAATATACAAAAAACTGAAATAGTGTAGGACATGGGTAGAAGTGTACCTAGGATCTATGCAACCTTGGACAATAAGAAAGCAACGTTTTAGTCACATATGATTGAATTGGAAGGTAAGATCAACAATCAAACCATTGTTATTTTAATTGATTTAGGAGCTAGTCATAATTATATAGATCCTAAGATAGTGGAAATATTTCATTTTCCAAGAAGAAAGCATGGAAAATATTGGTTGGTGCAGTTGGCTACCATATCCAAAAGAAAATTTAATGAGATGGTTAAGTCATGTCCAGTGGACATGAATGGACTGAGCACCAAGGAAGATTTGAACATCTTTCCTTTAGGTTCCTATGACTGTCTAATTGGTATGGATTGGTTGGAAAAAAACCATGTTATATTAGACTGTTATAATAAATCATTTACTTGTTGGGATGAGGAAGGGAACCTAAGGACAGTACATGGAATTCCCATGGAAATAACTGTCAAATAAATCTCGACATTGCAGTTGAAGAAAAGTTACAGGAAAGGGTGTCAAATATTTGCAGCTCATATGGAAGAGACACATAAAGATAAGGTGTCAAATATTGAATATTATGCAGTCCTAAAAGAGTTTGAGGATGTATTTAAATAAATACTAGGATTACCCCCTAAGAGAGATATTGATTTCTCCATCGATCTAATGCTTGGAGCAGCACTTGTATCCAAGACTCTTACAGGATGAGTACACCAGAATTGAAGGAATTACAAATGAAACTTGAAGAGGTTCTGAGGAAGGGGTATATATGCCCAAGTGTGTCACCTTGGGGTGCTCTAGTATTATTTGTGAAGAAGAAGGATGGAACATTGATACTTTTCATGGACTTCAAGAAATTGAAGAAGGGAAATTTAAAGAATAAGTATCATTTGCCAAGGATCAATGACCTCTTTGATCAATTGAAGAATGAAAAAATATTCTCCAAGATTGATCTTAGGTCAGGTTATCATCAGGTAAAAATTAAATAACATGACATCAAAAAGACTTCTTTCAGAGAAAGGTATGGGAATTATGAGTTCATAGTGGTGCCATTCGGGTTATCAAATGCACCCGCTATCGTCATGTGTTTAATGAATGGTATTTTCAAAGAATATTTAGATACGTTTGTCATTTTGTTTTTAGATGACATTATTATATATTCTATGTAAGAAGAAGAGAATGAAAAACACTTGAATATGGTATTACAAGTATTAAGGGAGCATCATTTGTATTCCAAATTGAGTAAGTCCTCATTTTATCAGAAACAAATTCACTATCTGGGACACATCATGTCAAAGGAAGGGATAGCAGTGGATCCTGAAAAGATCGAGGCCATTAGAGGATGGTAAACACCAAAGAATGTGACAGAAGTTAGATCCTTCATGGGCCTTGCAGGATACTATAGAATATTTATTGAAGGATTCTAAAAAATTGCATACCCAATCACTTCCTTGCAAAAGAGGGGAGTGAAGTTTCAGTGGACATTGGAGTATGAAAAGAGTTTCCAACACTTGAAGCATATATTAACCAGTGCTCCAATACTAAGGATTGTTGATCCAAATGAAGACTTCATTGTATGCACATATGGATGTAAAGAAGGACTTGGTGGAGTCCTAAACCAAAATGGGTATGTTGTATGTTATGAATCAAGGAAGTTGAAGGAGCAAGAAATAAATTATGCCACTCATGATTTGGAGTTGGCCACCATTGTGCATGCCTTCAAGAAGAGGAGGCACTACCTCACGGGGAAAAGGTTCAAGTTGAGAACAGACCATAATAGTTTTGAATATTTATTTGAACAACCAAATCTAAATACTAGGCAGAGCAGGTGGTTGGAATTTCTCAATGAATATGACTTTGATATAAAGCATATCAAAGGAAAAGAGAACAAGGTAGTTGATGCACTTAGAAGAATGGTGCATGAGTTGCATGCTACAACCATTAGCATGTACCAATCAAATTTAAAGGACAAAATCTTGGAGGTTGTAAAATCATATTTGCAATACATAGAAATAATAACAAAATTAGAGCAAGGTATTTTGTAGCAGAAAAATGAAGACTACAAGTTGGGGAATGATGAAATTCTCATGAGCAGAGGCACAATTTATGTACCAAATTCCCAGGAATTGAAAAATATGATATTTAGAGAGATGTATAATGTACCTTATGTTGGACACTCAGGGTATCAGAAAACTATTGCAGTTGTTAAGAGATAATATTATTGGCCAGGCATGAAGAAAGAAGTTGTTGAGTACATTGCCAAATTTTTGGAGTGTCAAAAGGTCAAGGATGAGCATAGATACCCATTTGGGTTGCTGCAACCATTAACCATCCTTGAGTGGAAGTGGTTGTTGGTGCAGAATTGATCAGACCAAGGTCCTTCTTAGGTTACCAACAAAAGGGTATCGAGTAATCTATGGAGTTGGCATTTTCATCTTCTTTGGAGAGAATAAGTCTCACCCAAAGAGAAACCAAGACAAGAAGATATGGAAGGGAAAGGATAATTCTTAGGTAGATCTCTAGAATCTTCAATATTCAACATAGTCTTGCACAAGATGAACTAGAATCTTCAAGATTCAACATAGTCTTACACAAGATGAACTAGCAAGTAGTAGATCTGAACCCATTTATAATTAATAGTAAATACAACAGAGTTGCGAAAACATTTGGAACCAATATATAACATATTGATCTTATCATACATGAAGAAGTAAAGTAGAATGACAATTCACAAACATAGACAAAGAATTTTTTATAGCGGGAAAACCCCTCTACGGACTACACCAGGGTTCTAAAGTGCAGACAGAGCTAACCGTTTAAAGTCTCCTACTTTTAACAACTATCCCGTCATTACCCCACAATCATACATAAAAGACAAAGTATAGGGATCTAGTAGGCATACCTTAAACTCCATGTTCGATGTCAATCCCTTTGCGCTTAGTTCTTTCTCGACTGCAAATCTCTTCCCAAGGCCAAACTGCATTCACAAAAACACAAACAAGAAACTACAAGTATTCATTCTATATAAGGATTAGTGGGTTAGACATCATAATAAAAATTGTAAACAAATCATAAAGATTTAAGACATCATTTGGCGGGACGGAAAAAAATATTTCTTTATATTAATCTCACAAAAGTCGTTTATGATATGATACCGACAACTGCTCCTTGAACTCGGTCCTGGGATCCTCTTCACCATGCACCAACTGCTTCCACGTATTCTTCTGCTCTTCAGTTCTCTCTAGGTAAATGGAAAGGGTTTTCAATGGAGGAAGAAGGAATTATGGCTCAAACTCACAATGTGGTTGCAAAATATTTGGGCAAAGGGGGAATACTAAAATGGGTATAGTTTCAATGCTCTCGTGCTTCTCTTTGGAATGGGACCCCAACACCTTATTTTATAGGCCAAAAATATAGTAACGGTTGGGGTGGCTGGATATGGGCAGTCAAATGGTTAGGTAACGACTCGAAAACCCGTATCCCTTTGCAATTTTCATTTTTTGCACTTTTTGTGAGTGTACGCGGGCTATAGTGGTGCAACAAGCATGTGTATGTGGGAATTAGTGGTGCAGGGTGCGTACACCTTTAATAAGAATGGTTTTTTAGAAGAGTTGTTTAGTGATGTCTTGGAAAAGATAGCAAGTAAGATGCCATGATGCCAGGTATGCATGTCTGGTGATATTTAGGGTTATAACAGATGCCCCTGAATCTGTGAGGTCAGAAGAGCATATGATGGCCAAAATAAATTACAAATATTCATCAACGTACGAAGTGAGTGAGCCTAGGGACCTGAGTTCAGGAGGTTCCATCTACAAAATAACAATTTCTCTCACCGAGGCAGGCATACCCATGCTCGAGAGGAAACAAAATCATGGCTGCCAATCAAATAAACTACAGATCCATGTCATATAACTATATAAAGTGTATATGTGAGAAGTAAACAACATATCTACATCTCAAAATCAAAATATATACATGTATAGTATCCATCTTCAAGAAGCCAATGATGCCCGATGGCTGGAGATGAGGTCTTCAGAGCTCGAGCAACAACTTCAAAATCTTCAAAACTTGGGTAGGAGTGTAATATCAGTGTATGAATTTACTACCCAAAGGCCTTCGACGACTCATCAGGAACATACGAGAGGATCTCGATGATCAGACAGAGAACTTCAATGATTTTGAGCAAGGACTTGATTGGACTTTCGGGGTGGCCGGGCATGAGGACAAGAGACAAACTGCAAAAGGGTCGACTCAATTTTAGTAAAACTTCCTTTGGACAAAATCACAACAAAATATGAGACTCAGGTAGCATGGCATTGACATAAGTTCATGTTGCAGGAGGCAACACAAACTCTCCATATGTTTGGAAGAATAACCAAATGGAGGACACAAATCTACGTAGCGAGAACAACTTCCTAAGGTCATATTGAATCTTAGAGCTTGACGAACAAACAAAAGGATGTGCTTTGTCCAAGGGCGACTCATTGTGTTGTCAAAAAAAAGAAAATACTTTTCCCTTCCTCTTTTTGGGGTATATTTGATTTTTTTTGTCTTTTTCAATAATTTTGGAAAGCTTGAAAAAGAATAAAAGAATGCTACATTACAAAGGAGGAACAAGTGTTGCAGACATACTAGTTCCAAGCGCAAGGAAACCACTGATTCTCAGAGCAAGGGGACATATGCAGGAAAAGGACACTCGAGAAAAATCCTCCATGGGTCAAGGTGTCAAGACACAGAGGAAATGTGCTACAAGGCTTGCGTATAAGGCATGCTTCAGATGGTTCAATTGAGAGCAACATGGAGCCGACATTATGCCAAAGATGTAGGGATGAAAATGTGATTAATAAAAATCAATGATAACGCCCTTCGATGTAATCTTAATGAGCCCAGAGAAGGTAAGATTGACGATTTTTCAATTTTAGAGAGTTTGAAAAAGCGTAAAAGGAGACTCCACTGGGGTACCTTTTTCGAAGGTAGTCTAGTCGGTTAGAAAAATGGGTAAAATAGCACAAAACAAACATCTATTCAAAACCATTTTAACGAGTGTGACAAAGACAAGATCACTCGACAATTTTTTCATATTTAAGGAGTCTGAAAAAAGCTTAACTATGGACTCCATAAAAGATGTTGTTCTTGACAAATTTAACGAGTGTGAAGAAACAAGGTCACTCGACAATCTTTTCAATTTTAGGGCATCTGAAAAGAGCTTAACTATGGACTCTGTGGGGGTTCCTTTTTCATAAATTTAGTCCCTTAGGTCTGAAAAATGGTTAAATTTATACCTGAGAATACTCTTCTAGAGAACCAAAGCTCCTAGAGTATACCTTTGTTCGTACATTTGACCATATGGGATGAAAAAGGGGTAAACTACCGCCAGACAAACGTGACTTCGAATTTTAGTTTGGTGAGTGTGAAGGGAAACAAGATTGCTTGACAATCTTTTCATGTTTAGAGGGTCTGAAAAGGGCTTAAAAGAAGACACGTTGTTTTGGGAGTCCCGAGGGTGAAACCAATAGTGATAACATATCAGACATGTGAAGGCCCGAACTCGTAATCAAGATAGGAATAAAAGGACTCCCGAGCCTAAAATCATTAGCGATGGCATGGACACCAAAATGCAACCAGGATCTACCTAGGGCATCCATGTGAAGGTAGGGTCTACCACTAAATTATGACACTTCTAGAGTAGGAGTGAGTGTTCTGTGTCACAATTCGATGGGATCCATCCTATGGCAAAGTGAAAAACACAACGAGGTGAAACAAGTGGCAGTGGAGTCCTATCTTAAATGCACAAAGTTGGAAAAAAGACTTTTCACCAAAGGACCTTAAAAATGCCCCAACTCTAAAAAAATTCACCGAACCAAAAGTAAAATGTATCGTAACATCCTAAAATAAACTCAAGAACCACACTAAACGATTTTCAGGATAGAAAAAATGACAAAAGGGTCCAAAAAATGACAAAAAGGGGCCAAAAAGTCTATAAATAGAAGCTGGCAGGTCATTATCACCATTGTGAATTGAGAATTGACAAAAAAAGTCAAAAACACCCCTTTGCAAAAAGAGTTGATTCCAGAAGCTTCAGTGGACGAAACAAACTTCCGCTTGGATCAAGTAAGTACATACTAGCCCCTCATGCATTTCTATTCTTCCTTTTCACATTTCTTTTTGTTTTTTTGGGGGGCGCTAACCTTTAAAAAGGTCGGACCTATGTGTATGTGGGAAGTAGTGGGACAGTCCATGTATGCCCACATACATAAAACAATCTTCACGCATGCATACACGTCTGTGTCCAATACAACCCGTGTACACCCTCCAATATGTGGAAAAAAATAAAAAGAAAGAGTTAACTCCGCATTAATTTGTCAATTTGCAGGATGTATGTCCATTGGAGAGAGAGGGAGCATGAAGACTGTTGGAGCTGCCTTTGCTTTTAACCCATCAAAATTTTCTTTTCGATGCTTAAAATCTAAAAAAATGGTTTTCTTGTCCCTTTCGAAGAGATCGATGATCTCCAAGAGCTTGATCACACAAGAAGCCATAGTTTATTTTTTATTCTCGAAACAAGTCCTGCTTTTCGTAAGAGTGTTCTCTCTGTTTTCCCTACTTCGGAATCTCGCAGGTTGGATACTATACTTTCTGATTTCACACGGCCCGAGTCACGAAGTGGCGAAGTCGTTTAAATTTTTTTCACTCAAAACGGTAACCGGGGTAAAATCTTTCAACTCGTGAATAGACGTCGTCGGGGTTTCGCACCTCAGCGTTCACCAAACTAAGTTTTTTACTTTTACAGCCCTGAGAGCTGAGAACGCGAGGCCCGTTCGGGATAACCTTGGTGAAGGATTAACAGCAAAAAGGCTGACCTTGGTTAAACTTTGTTCTCGGTATTTCGCCACTCGGCACTATCTTTTTGAAAGTTACGGCGTCTAACACCCCGAACTCACGAAGTCACAATGTAATTATAACATGATTAACTAATCACTTAATACAAAATTTTCTTCCCCTTAATTGAGTCTTAATTATCGGCATCTCTCGTTTTCGCGACTCGACATACTAGTCTCCTAGAAACTTATCTTCGAAGTTCTGAGTTGCGATATGGCAAATAAAACGATTGTAAAATTAATGATGCCTCAAATCGTGATTATCTCTAATTAAACCAAATTTGGTCCTCGCGGTCTCGCAAGTTGGAGATTCAAAATGTTAAGAGAAATTCCACGATATAGCGAGTAGCGAGAAATTGATTAATGTTGGTGGGATTGGATTAATTAAGCTAAAGAAAGATATATCCCGCGCCTCGAGGCTTGCACGTTTCCTGAGACAACCATTTCTCTCCATACTTCGACTGAATGTCAAACCGCCAAAAAATTTATGACATTTATGGAGAAATAGGGTAAATCTACACATATAAGATCAGATTTTATGCAATGAATTTTTTTCTAATTACGAATTGACAGGCTATTTTGAAAAGTATCGAGTTTTCAAATATATATATAAGAGTTTCTTTTCATTATAACGAACACATTTTCATAAGCACACAGAGCTCGTCATTTCTGAGTGAACTAATTTATGCATGTATACACAGTTCTATCGTAGAAGGGAGAAAATGCAAGCTTCGGCTATGGCTCCACAAAAAGCAGCTAAGGAGAATATAGAGGTCGCAGGACAAAGCTCAGACAATGTTTCCGACACTTCACCCCAGAGTGTCGACTCGGTCCCCAGCTGGTCCTTTGTTTCAGACATTCTGCAATCAGAATTGGTGGATTATTCGGACTCAGACGACAATGAAAAGGATGATCTAAACACTAAATACAAGATAGTTGTCCAATCCAGAATGCACAGGGTAGCAGCCAGACCACGGTTTCTCCCATATTATGACACTATCCGATGGGTGTTGGATCACATAGACCTACCCACCAGGACTATCATGAACGAGCAGCGGGTCATGGTCGGGAATTTTAGGCCAGAACATATCCAAGCCATGTATAAGCTCCCGACGATGTCTGAATACACATATGGTGCTGAATTCCTAGAGGAATTCAAAGAAAAGGAGTGCACACAATATGATAAAACCATGCCGAGTTTGACAAAGGATTGGGTTTCGCGCACCGCAAAATTCAGAGAAAATGACCAGGGTGTTTATTCAATCACTTCGCTAGAGCCACAGTATAAGTATGTGGCCATGATGACATGCCGACTATTTGGGAGAGAGGACACATCGCATATTTTCATTGCGTGGGTGCCTCTGATGTTTCGGGTTGCAGAAGGTTGCTCGTTTAATTGGGCAAAGATACTCTCTGACAGTTTGGCCAACCGAGTCACAGAGTATCGAGAGCATAAGGCAAGTGGGAAGCCGTCCTCATTCTTCATGTCCGCATATATTATGGACACAATATGTTCCATGAAACCATTCCCACTGATGAGCTGGGCTTGGACTCCGGCCGAGGACAGACCCGTGCATGTATATCACAAAAAGCTATGGGAAGATAAGGCGGATAGTTCCATATACAAAATTTTCAACTGGGTGATGGTGCCCCTGCACATCGCCATTTTTGGTCACCCACCACTTCGTATCTTGGACAGCATTGCTGCAAATCTGAGTGGCATAGCGGATTGGTAAGTGGAGGCAGAGTTCTCGTACTTCAGAGTGTTCGGGGATGCCGTTCCCCCACTTGCGCTACCATTGTTCATCCCCGACAAGATGGCTTGTCGCGATGTCGCCCGGCAGACAGTAGTTGGCGGGTTAAGTAAAGAACTCAAAGGATACTCAAAGAAGGTGTGGTCGTCTTTTCCCATTCGACTGAATTCTTATTCTTTATTGGATTTCGGGCATGCAAAGGTCGAGGCTGCAGCTCTGAAAGACCTAAATTTGGTCTCCATTGAGTATAAGAAACGTGATCCACAGAGGGTTGTAAGCAACCATTTAGCAAATTGTGGGCTCAAGAGATTCGAGCATGAGAACTCACCCTCAGATGATATTTTCCGAGGGGCGAGGTCTTATGAATAAGTTCTAGTCCAGATCCGATCCTTGGCACATGAAGACACAGTTGCTATGTTAAAATTCCAAGAGCATAGACGAAGTTGTCTCCCCGCTGTGTTGGGAGGTTCGGGTGTTTCTGAGACGAAACAGAAGGATGCTGAAGGTTCTGAAGACGCAATGCCTGACCTTGGAAAACACAATGAGGGGGAACAAACAAGGAATCCCAAAGCAGAGGTAAAGACTCCAGACCCACCAAGGAAACAGAAGCCGGAGACCGAGACAAAGACACTAAGAACGCCAAAGAAGCAGAATCTTGTCGATACCCTAGGAAAATCGGCGAAACAAATCGGGGAACCCATCACTTCTGTCACCCCCTTGCAGTCGGTGCAGGGGAATATCGAAGAAGGATGGATATTTAATGAGGAGCTGAGGCCCATAAGAGCAGAAGAACTTCCTCCAAACGAGTTCTTCTTTGATAAAAAGAGAAAGGCGGTAGTAAAAAGGGAATTCTAGCAGGAGGGAGAATCGACTGCTAAGAAGTTCAAGGTCATGGTCGATGGAAAAAATAAAAAGAATGAGCAATTCACCACTGATATCGCAGGGACGCTAGGAGTGTATGCATCGGTGAATCAATTTTTGGTTGGACTTTTAAAGAACCAACTCAAAAGGAAAAACCACCTGATCAGGACTCTCGAGGCCAGATTGGCCTCGGCCACGAAAAATGCTAAAGGCCAAGTGAGCGCGGAGATAGAACTGGCCCAACTGGCTAATAAAAATGAGATAGAGGTGCTTAAAACCAAGCTCGAGCAAGAACATCTAGTGGTCCGAGACGATCGGATACAGGCAGGCCAACAGAGGACTATGATTGTAGAGCTGTAGGCTTAGGTAGAGATTGTTGTAAGCAGAACGATCGACGTCGAGAGGTTTAAATCCCGAGCGATCGAGATTCAGAACAGAATCTCTTCTGCACAACAGAATTTGCTCACCAAAGTGGGAGCGATTCGAGAGAATTGTTTCTTGATGAATTTGGTTTCCGAGAACCTGACTGTCAGAGAAAGAGATGCAGAAGCGGCTCGGGTCGCCTTCCAGGAGGCGGTGATAGCCACGAATAACAGAGTTTCGGCAGGTCCTCCCGGGCTCACCATCCCAGAACAAACTAGAGGTAATATTCTGCTGAAGGATTGGGAGCGCAACATTACCCTGGGAAAGGAGCAAGCCCAAAAGGTAACCAATTCATTAGAATAAGTCTTCAATTCTATAGACGACAAGTTGTTGGGTATGGACAGTGGAGGCGACGCTGAAACATTGATACAAATGAATGTGGAACAGATCTCGCTTGATTTAAAAGAGAAGAATGAGAGATATTCGGCCGATATCTCTCAGATAGATATGGTGGACATGGCCCGAGTTGATAAGCACATGATCCATCCCAACGCGCAACTAAGTGCCCTCGAATTCATCGATGCACAAATGGGAGACAAGCTATAACAGTTAGCCCGTGAATATTTCTTCGTAGAGGCCAGCTGTCAAGCGGAGCCTTCATGGCTCGTATCTAAACTTGTGGAAAGATGTATCGCCTGCACCGAGTCTGCGCGAAGACGAGCACCTGGCACTAAGTGAAGACCGAGTTGGGGAAATGGAGTGATTGCTCTCCCTTCTGTCATAACTGAAGTTTTGCGACTATTGAGATTCTACCAGCTCTGTAGAAATTGTATAAATATACCCCAGAGAGAAATAATCAAGGGCTGGACCTTTTTGAGTCATTTGTAATAGAGTTTTTACATTGAGAGTTAATACAAGCAGATCTGGAGATTCTCAATTCTGTCACTTCTGTATCACAAGTTTGCTTCCTTGTATCTCATTTTTACATTTCAATTCATATTCATAATTGATGTGCTTCATTGTAATTTAGTACGACCAATACTATAACGAATGAATTTGGTTTTTTTGTAATTGTTTATTACCTTTCCTCTGCACCAGCTATCAACTGTGTAAGACCAATCTGCAGTTTCAGAATTCTACATATATTCTTCGTTACATTGGTTATTTTCTTACATATTTTCCTCTCCCGTTTATGTCGTGAGTTTTCCACTGGTTGGAACTTTACTTTGTAAATGGATCAATGCTTTTCTCTCATCTCACCCCTTTTATAAAAATATGATACAGTTACGAGAACGAGCCTTATATTTGAACCTAAATGTTATTTATGCAACTGTAAGTTCTCTTTTATAATATCAAACTGAGACAACACTTAATCTTTCCTAAAAGTCTTTTATATCTTTACTGTTCCCCCATGACAGTTCCTGTACAGACTCAACCTAACGTCGAACCCAAGTTATTGGACCAAACACACATCGCCTTAAACATCTTCAACACTATCCTTAAAACAACAACTAACCGGGTCGAGCTTGAACAATCATGGGCAGTCATTGAGCGAGATATAAATATCCAGGAACAGTTAGAAGCCAGACAATGCCAACGAAGAAATCTTCCTTAGTTTCCTTTCCCAAAGGTTTGACGTTTCTACCTTCTCCACCTTTTAACCACTTTCGGATGCCTTGACACTGTACCTTTAAGCCTTAAGTACAGACTCAGGAACAACATCTTACTGGCGCCGTTGCCGGGGACCGAAGTTACGAAATCTTTTTCCCTGGGAAAAAGACAATTGTTTTTCATTGAAAGTGTTACCCTTTGATAGTAAACAAAGGGTACGCACCCTTTAAGGCTTTTATGATTCACTTGGAGACTCCACGAAGAAATAAACTGGCATTTGGTCGAAGGAATACCAGACAAAACCCGGATGGTGAGTAGATTACACCCGTTTCCCATCCTGAAAAAATTCTAAAGGCGAGAGGCTCTTTAAGGCCAACCTCTACACTTTACCAACTTGAAATCCAGTCCCTGAAGGCTGAGAGTCCTACCGAACCCGTAAATAAAGCTACATCTTCAAATAGAAACATGAACGACAAAGTTTTCCAGACAAATAAATCAGAAAGGAAGAATTCGGAAATCTCAACCAGAGAAACAGACAAGGTGAGCGGAGCTTTCAGTTTTGAAAATGAGTTAAACAAAATTAAGATACCAATCCCTTTGGTGGAATTAGCGAAAAACCCCATTTATCGCAAACAAATTACCAAAATGATAGGTGTCTCTGAGCTTGAAATCCAGTCCGATGTCATAAACTTGGAAGATGATAGACCCAACATCACGTTCGGTCCCCATTTTGAAGGGTCCAAAGATAACATCGCCCCCTTTTATATCACCCTAAACATATATAACCAATTGTTGCATAATTGTATGTTAGACTCCGGAGCTTCCCACAATGTTATGCCCAAGATTATAATGGAGAAGTTGGGCCTCTAGATCACAAGACCTTATGAAAATCTGTACTCTTTTGATTCGAGGAAGGTTAAATGCATGGGGATGATAAAAGATCTGGTAGTTACCCTGGCCTAGGTCCCGGTTAAGAGTATCTTAATGGATGTGGTTATCGCAGATATTCCCCCTAAATATGGCATGCTGTTATCTAGGTCATTGGGAGCCAAGTTGGGAGGTTCTCTACAGTTGGACATGACTTATGCCACCATCCCTATGTTTAGTGGTGAGTTCACTCGGTTGTACCGAGAAACAAGATTAGCGTATACGGTCAATGACCCTCAGAACCCAAATAACTTCCCTATTTACGTTGTAGACCAAGATCTGGGAAATTTCATCTTGTCTTTTGATGACGGTTTGGATTCTTGTCCAGAGGAAATCAATACAAAGCACAAGGAGTTGAACTTCATGATAGAGGATCTGTGTAGTACTGGTATCTGGAAAATGTATTTTGACGGTGCTTCGTCTTCTGAAGGGGCAGGTGCTGGAGTACTTTTGGTGGCACCTGAAGGTAAGTTCATTGTTCCTTTCTCCTATCGTTTGCAGTGGGACATAGATTACACTAATAACGTATGCGAGTATGAGGCATTGATCTTAGGATTAGAGGCTGCCAAAAAGCTGAATATAAAAAACTTGGAGTGTATGGTGATGCAGAACTGATAGAATTTTTTTCTCATCTATAAATATCCATTTTATCCCCCGCGCAGAGAATCTGCATGCTGATGCATTGGAAAAGGCAGCTTCAACCTTCTCTCCTCCCACGACCTTCAAACCGAAGTATCACATTGAAATCAGATACAAACCCTCCATACCAGATAATATCTGACACTGGCAAGTCTTTGAAGATGATGAACAAATTAAAAATTCCTTACAGCAGTCGGTGAATTCTCTGAAACTCATGCTGACCAAGAAAATCAGAACGACTCGATGTGGATCATGCAAGAAGGAGAGGAACCTGAAATCTTCGGAGAAAAAATTGTGGATCATCGTATGCTGGTCCTTAAAAGCAATCAGATCCCCAAAGGATTGATTCCTTTGGAAATACTTTTTGATCAGAATGATGTACCTATAAAGTCCACTTTGCAGCCCCAACCAGAAGAAGTGGAGGACTGTGATTTAGGAACCGAAACGGAACCCCAGATGGTAAAGATATCAAAGTTCCTCCCTCCCCAAGTAAAAGTCAAATACAGAGAATTACTCAGACAATATAAAGATGTTTTCGCCTGGTCCTATGATGAGTTGAAAACGTATGATACCTCCATTATTGATCATAAGATACCGTTGAAGCCTGGGGTCAAACCATTTAGGCAAAAGCTTAGGCAAATTAACCCCATTCTGTTACCTGTGATAGAAAAAGAAGTTAAAAAACTCTTGGACACGAAAATAATTGTACCTCTGAGATATTCGGACTGGGTAGCTAACCTAGTCCCGGTGAGGAAAGAGAACGGGGAAATCAGACTGTGTGTGGATTTCCAAAACTTAAACAAGTCGTCTCTCAAAGATAACTACCCGCTGCCCAAGATGGACCACATTTTAGAAAAGGTTGTTGGAGCTAATCGAATGTCTATGATAGATGGTTTCTTTGGCTATAATCAGATCGCTATGAATGAACAAGACAGGGAAAAAATTGCTTTCACCATGCCCTGGGGTACTTTTATGTATGACAAAATTCCGTTTGGTTTGATGAATGCAGGGGATACATTCCAGTGCGCTATGGACATCGCTTTTGTGGGAGAAAGAAACAAGTTCGTAGTCATCTACCTGAACGATCTGACGGTTTTCTCTAAAACCGATGAAGAACATTTAATCCATCTAAAACAGACTTTCGAAAAATGCTGCAGGTTTGGTCTGTCTTTGAACCCAAAGAAATCACATTTCTCTATGCGGGAAGGTAAACTTCTGGGTCATATCGTGTCTAGGGAAGGGATCAGGATTGATCCTAAGAGAATTGAAGCAATAGGAACTATAAGTATCCCCAGAAACATAAAGGAAATTCAATCTTTCTTAGGAACAATTAATTTTTTACGAAGGTTTATTCCCAATTTTGCTGAGATTGTCAAATTGATTACAGGAATGTTGAAGAAGGATAGCGGAGTAAATTGGACGATCGAGGCTAAAGCATCATTTGCGCATATCAAAAAATTCATTAGCGAGGCACTGGTGTTAGCAAGCCCATATTATCTGAAGGACTTTCTTATCTTCTCGTTCGCTTCTGAACATACTATCGCCGCGGTACTCCTACAAAAGGATGACGAAGGGTTCGAACGACCGATCGCATTTTTCAGCAAGAGCCTCAGGGATGCAGAACTGAAATATGACATAATAGAAAAACAAGCATACGCAATGGTGAAAGCTTTGAAATCATTTATAACCTGTGTGCTACATTCAAAAATAATCGCGTATGTACCTACCAGTTCTGTAAAAGACATATTGGTACAGTCGGACACTAACGGAAAATGAGGGCGACGGCTCGCTAAAATACAAGAATTCGATATGGAAGTAAAGACGACTAAATTGATAAAGGGGCAGGGTCTAGCCAAACTCTTGGCAGAGTCGAATCTTAGAGCTCTTGATATTAATTGCCTGCAAGAAGAAGACGAAGACACACACCTGCATGAGCCGGATGACCAAACAGATCTAAGTAAGATCGAGGAAAAGTTCGTATCGTCAGGATGGTATAAAGACATAGTGTTCTACTTGTTAAACCTGAAATGCCCGAATGAACTATCACCAACCAAGTGTAGAACTTTAAAACTCCATGCTGTAAAATATTGCATCGCTGAAAATCAGCTATACTGGAAGGATCCACTCGGGTTCCTGCTAGTCTGTTTGGTTGAGTCGGAAACTCCACGGGTTATAGAGGAGTTTCATGAAGGAGTCTGTGGAGGAAACCATGCATGGAGAGCCACTGCCTATAAGTTCTTGAGGGATGGATACTATTGGCCGAAACTATTTTCAGATGTCAATGCCAAAGTATGTGTGTGCAACCCTTGTCAAATATTCGCTGGTAAACAGAAACTCCCTGCACTGCCACTCGTTCCAGTCAAAACTGAAGCTCCATTTCAACAATGGGGTCTAGACTTCATAGGGGAAATTAATCCTCATTCCAGTGCTCAGCATAAGTGGATCTTAACAGCTACGGATTATTTTACTAAGTGGGTGGAATCCATTCCAACCAAAAGGGAAACAGACTCGGTAGTGATCGATTTCTTGGAAAACAATATCTTGTCAAGATTCGGGTGTCCCCGAAAGATAGTTAGCGATAATGCCCAGGCCTTCAAATCTATGGCTATGATCAGCTTTTGTCAGAAGTATAATATCGTTCTCGGCCATTCCACTGCATATTACCCCCAGGGGAATAGATTTGACGAATCATGTAACAAGAGCCTGGTGAACATAATCAAGAAAGTACTGGATGAAAATAAAAGGTCTTGGCATGTGCACTTGAAATATGCACTATGGGAAAACCGCATCAGTACTAAAAGTTCTATCGGCATTTCACTGTTTCAAATGGTCTATGGGACAGAGGCGGTCTTACCTATAAATATAGTGATGCCGGTGATGAAGTTATGGCAGGACCAAAACAAAGAGCCAAATCATGTGACTAGGAGAATTAACCAGCTGATTGAGGTTGAACAGCATAGAGTTGAAGTCGGTGAAAAAATGCAGAAGTACTAGGATGAGATGAAAGCATTGTTCGATCTCAAGGAAAAGGATACGGAATTCCTTCCAGGTGACTTAGTACTGATATGGGATGCCCGAAAAGATGAAACCGCGAAGCATGGTAAATTTGACCACCTCTGGTATGGACCATTCAGGGTCTCAGCTCCGGAAGGGAAAAATTCCTTCCTATTGGAAAACATCGATGGAGAAATCCTCAGCGTCCCTGTCAACGGGCGATATCTGAAACATTACATGACATACCAGTAGCCATTTAAAAAAAAATAAAAATAAATTGTGTACATACATGCATTTTATTTAAAAACATTACCCTTTTGGCTTTCTGTTTTTTCTTTTTCTTTTTCTGTTCATAATTTTTAGACTTATTTCGAATAAAGTTCATATTTTCTTTTACAGGATTCCAGATGCTTGCAAAGCTAGCAGGAAGAGAGATTCGCAAGGCGACATCAGAAATAAATCGGCATGAAACAGGTGATACCTAAAAATAGCTTCATAGTGCACAAAGAAAGTGAAAAGAAAAGGCAAAGGTGAGCTTTTTCAATACACATGTTGTGAAAGACGGTTAAAATAAACCAAGGTAACGTCATTCAAACTATAATATCGGCTAAAATGTTAGATAACGGGATTATTTCTGGCTTGATAATTTTCGAGTTAAAATGATCTGAATGAATACACTAAAGCTAAGAACAGTCAGTCAAAAGTAATTGTCCCCAAAAACATCTACAAGAGCTAGTCTCGAACTGTTTTGACCTTCTGTATTTTCAATCAATAAATCGCTGCCCTGTATCTTGCCTGTTTTTGGGTCTAACTTTTGACAAGCTGCCATCTTTTCTTTTCATTACGAAGGAATAAAAGTTTTCGTTTTAGCCTCTTCAGTCTCGAAACAAATTGTGAAAGAAAGAAGGTCTCCACAACTACTTGATCCCCTGCTAAGCGAAGGAAGTTTAGAGCGATCCTAACTTTGCTAGGTTTTTCAACAGCATCAGAAGAATCAAAGCTTGCTCAAACAGGATGCCCCTTAAAAAAATTTATTTTCCTTATCTCCCTAAGAACGAAGGTGTCGTGAGGGTCAAGGGGAAATTGGTACCGAGTAATCAAAGTAAGTTGATAGACCTCTGATGCAAAATATTACACAAATATCAACCCTGATACAAACTGATTGCCCCCATCTTCACGCTCATAAAATAAATTATGAGACAGGTGGTGAAAGGAAATTCAGAAATGATTGCCCTCGTCTTAGCATTTAAATGCATAAATATTTTCTGAAGTGGTGAAAGGAAATTCAGTAAAAGGGGTCAGATAACTTCACCGGGGTACTGAACAGGCTCGCTGGAAGTGAAGCAATGTCTGAGGTATCTGTGAGGCTGTTATACATGAATATCACTCTACTCTGGTAACCAATGCTTTCTAAAAACCTGATCCACATTCCAAATTCAGAAAAGACTTCCCGATTAAAAAACATATAATCTCATTCTTTTGATGCAATCCGAGAACCACAAGATCTGTTGAGTCTCCTAGGGTCGTTTTGACTGTCTTAAAACCTACCTAAAGTTAGTAGTGGGAAAGGGAAAATTGTGAAAGGGACTATAGCTGTGTTGAAAAAAGTATCTGATTTTGAAAAAACTTCTCAAGGTAAAGAACAAAATCTTTTCCCCCCTTCGATCCTTTTTCCTTGGAATTTTTTTGCCTGATTGAGTTTTCGAATCCATTTACCCAATATTGGCACGTGGTCTACTGTTCTTCCCACCTCACATGAAGGCGGGATCCCTAGTTGGAGCCTATGTTGGAGCCGCCTTTTTTTTTAACCCATCACAATTTTCTTTTCGATGCTTAAAATCTAAAAAAATGGTTTTCTTGTCCCTTCCGAAGAGATCGGTGATCTCTAAGAGCTTGATCACGCAAGAAGCCATAGTTTCTTTTTTATTCTCGAAACAAGTTCTGCTTTTCGTAAGAGTGTTCTCTCTATTTTCCCTACTTCGGAATCTCGCAGGTCGGATACTATACTTTCTGATTTCACACAGCCCGAGTCACGAAGTGGCGAAGTCGTTTAAAATTTTTTCACTCAAAATGGTAACCGGGGTAAAATCTTTCAACTCGTGAATAGACGTCGTCGGGGTTTCGCACCTCGGTGTTCGCCAAACTAATTTTTTTACTTTTACAGCCCTGAGAGCCAAGAACACAAGGCCCCTTCGGGATAACCCTGGTCAAGGACTAAAAGCAAAAAGGATGACCTTGGTTAAACTTTGTTCTCGGCGTTTCGCCACTCGACACTATCTTTTTGAAAGTTACGGCGTCTAACACCCCGAACTCACGAAGTCGCGATGTAGTTATAACATGATTAACTAATCACTTAATACAAAAAAAAATTCCCCTTAATTGAGTCTTAATTATTGGCATCTCACGTTTTCGCGACTCGAAATACTAGTCTCCTAGAAACTTATCTTCGAAGTTACGAGTTGCGATATGGCAAATAAAACGATTGTAAAATTGATGATGCCTCAAATCGCAATTATCTCTAATTAAACCAAATTCGGTCCTCGCGGTCTCGTAAATTGAAGATTCAAAATGTTAAGAGAAAATCCACGATATAGCGAGTAGCGAGAAATTGATTAACGTTGGCAGGATTGGATTAATTAAGCTAAAGCAAGATATATCCCGTGCCTTGAGGCTTGCACATTTCCCGAGACAACCATTTCTCTCCATACTTCGACTGATTGTCAAACCGCCAAAAAATTTATCACATTTATGGAGAAATAGGGTAAATCTACGCATATAAGATCGGATTTTATGCAATGAATTTATTTCTAATTACGAATTGACAGGTTATATTCAAAAGTACTGAGTTTTCAAATATATATAAGAGTTTCTTTTCATTATAACAAACGCATTTTCATAAGCACACAGAGCTCGTCATTTATGAGTTAACTAATTTTTGCATGTATACGCAGTTCTATCGCAGAAGAGAGAAAACACAAGATTCAGCTATGGCTCCACGAAAAGCAGCTAAGGCGAATATTGAGGTCGCAGGACACTGATCAGACAATGTTTCCGACACTTCACCCCAAAGTGTTGACTCGGTCCCCAGCTGGTCCTTTGTTTCAGACATTCTGCAATCAGAATTGGTGGATTATTCAGACTCAGACGACAATGAAAAGGATGATCTAAACACTAAATACAAGATAGTTGTCCAATCCGGAATGCACAGGGTAGCATCCAGATCACGGTTTCTCCCATATTATGACATGATCTGATGGGCGTTGGATCACATAGACCTACCGACCAGGACTATCATGAACGAGCAGCGGGTCACGGTCGGGAATTTTAGGCCAGAACATATCCAAACCATGTATAATATCCCGACGACGTTTGAATACACATATGGTGCTGAATTCCTAGAGGAATTCAAAGAAAAGGAGTGCACACAATATGATAAAACCATGCCCAGTTTGATAAAGGATTGGGTTTCGCGCACCGCAAAATTCAGAGAAAATGACCAGAGCGTTTATTCAATCGCTTCGCTAGAGCCGCAGTATAAGTATGTGGCCATGATGACATGCCGACTATTTGGGAGAGAGGACACATCGCATATTTTCATTGCGTGGGTGCCTGTGATGTTTCAGGTTGCAGAAGGTTGCTCGTTTAATTGGGAAAAGATACTCTCGGAAAGTTTGGCCAACCGAGTCACAGAGTATCGAGAGCAGAATGAAAGTGGGAGGCCATCCTCATTCTTCCAAAGTGGGAGCGATCTGAGAGAATTGTTTGTTGATGAATTGGGTTTCCGAGAACCTGACTATCAGAGAAAGAGATGCAGAAGTGGCTCGGGTCGCCTTCCAGGAGGTGGTGATAGCCACGAATAACAGAGTTTCGGCGGGTCCTCCCGGGCTCACCATCCCAAAACAAACCAGAGGTAATATTTTGCTGAAGGATTGGGAGCACAACATTACCCTGGGTAAGGAGCAAGCCCAAAAGGTAACCAATTCATTTGAATAAGTCTTCAATTCTATAAACGACGAGCTGTTGGGTATGGACAGTGGAGTTGACACTGAAACATTGATACAAATGAATGTGGAATAGATCTCGCTTGATTTAAAAGAGAAGGATGAGAGAGATTCGACCGATATCTATCAGATAGATATGGTGGACATGGCCCGAGTTGATAAGCACATGATCCAGCCCAGCACGCAACTAAGTGCCCTCGACATCATCGATGCACAAATGGGAGACAATCTATAGCAGTTAGCCCGTGAATGTTTCTTCGTAGAGGCCAGCTATCAAGTGGAGCCTTCATGACTCGTATCTCAACTTGTGGAAAGATGTATCACCTGCACCGAGTCTGCGCAAAGACGAGCACCTAGCACTAAGTGAAGACAGAGTTGGGGAAATGGAGTGATTGCTCTCCCTTCTGTCATAACTGAAGTTTTGCGACTATTGAGATTCTACCTGCTTTGTAGAAATTGTATAAATATACCCCAGAGAGAAATAATCAGGGGCTGGACCTTTTTGAGTCATTTGTAATAGAGTTTTTACATTGAGAGTTAATACAAGCAGATCTAGAGATTCTCAATTCCGTCACTTCTATATCACAAGTTTTCTTCCTTGTATCTCATTTTTACATTTCAATTCATATTAATAATTGATGTGCTTCGTTGTAATTTAGTACGACCACTACTATAACGAATGAATTTGGGTTTTATGTAATTGTTTATTGCCTTTCCTCTGCATCAGCTATCAGTTGTGTAAGACCAATCTGCAGTTTCGGAATTCTACATATATTCTTTGTTACATTGGTTATTTTCTTACATATTTTCCTCTCCCGTTTATGTCGTGAGTTTTCCAGTGGTTGGAACTTTACTTTGTAAATGGCTCAATGTTTTTCTCTCATCTCACCCCTTTTATAAAAATATCATACAGTTACGAGAACGAGCCTTAGATTTGCATCTATATGTTATTTCTGCAACTGTAAGTTCTCTTTTATAATATCAAACTGAGACAACACTTAATCTTTCCTAAAATTATTTTATATCTTTACTGTTCCCCCATGACAGTTCCTATACAGACTCAACCTAACGTCGAACCTGGGTTATTGGACCAAACACACATCGCCTTAAACATCTTCAACACTATCCTTAAAACAACAACTAACCAGGCCGAACTTGAACAATCATGGGCAGCCATTGAGCGAGATATAAATATCTAGGAACAGTTAGAAGCTAGACAACTCCAACAAAGAAATCTTCCTTAGTTTCCTTCCCCGAAGGATTGACGTTTCTACCTTCTCCACCTTTTAACCACTTTCGGATTCCTTGACACTGTACCTTTAAGCCTTAAGTATAGACTCAAGAACAACATATTATTGGCGTCATTGCCGGGGACCGAAGTTACAAAATCTTTTTCCCTGGGAAAACGACAATTGTTTTTCATTGAAAGTGTTACCCTTTGATAGTTAACAAAGGGTACCCACCCTTTAAGGATTTTATCATTCACTTGGCGACTCCACGAAGAAATAAACTGGCATTCGGTCGAAGGAATACCAGACAAAACCCGGATGGTGAGTAGATTACACCCGTTTCCGATCCCGAAAAAATTCTAAAGGCAAGAGGCTCTTTAAGGCCAACCTCTGCACTTTACCAACTTGAAATCCTATCCCCGAAGGCTGAGAGTCCTACCGAACCTGTAAATAAAGCTACATCTTCAAATAGAAACATGAACGATAAAGTTGTCCAGACAAATAAATCAGAAAGGAAGAATTCAGAAATCTCAACCGGAGAAACAGACAAGGTGAGCGGAGCTTTTAGTTTTGAAAATGAGTTAAACAGAATTAAGATACCAATCCCTTTGGTGGAATTAGCGAAAAACCCCGTTTATCGCAAACAAATTACCAAAATGATAGGTGTCTCTGAGCTTGAAAGCCAGTCTGATGTCATAAACTTGGAAGATGATAGACCCAACATCACGTTCGGTCCCCATTTTGAAGGGTCCAAAGATAACATCACCCCCTTTTATATCACCCTGAACATATATGACTAGTTGCTGCATAATTGTATGTTAGACTCCGGAGCTTCCCACAATGTTATGCCCAAGATTATAATGGAGAAGTTGGGCCTCCAGATCACAAGACCTTATGGAAATATGTACTCTTTTGATTCGAGGAAGGTTAAATGCATGGGGATGATAAAAGATCTGGTAGTTACCCTGGCCCAGGTCCCGGTTAAGAGTATCCTGATGGATGTGGTTATCGTAGATATTCCCCCTAAATATGGCATGCTGTTATCTAGGTCATGGGGAGCCAAGTTGGGAGGTTCTCTACAGTTGGACATGACTTATGCCACCATCCCTGTGTTCGGTGGTCAGTTCACTCGGTTGTACCGAGAAACAAGATTAGCGTATACGGTCAGTGACCCTCAAAACCCAAATAACTTCCCTATTTACGTTGCAGACCAAGATCTCAGAAATTGCATCTTGTCTTTTGATGACGGTCTGGATGCTTGTCCAGAGGAAATCGATACAAAGCATGAGGAGTTGAACCTCATGATAGAGGATCTGTGTAGTACTGGTATCTGGAAAATGTATTTTGACGGTGCTTCGTATTCTGAAGGGGCAGGTGCTGGAGTACTTTTGGTGGCACCTGAAGGTAAGTTCATTGTTCCTTTATCCTATCGTTTGCAGTGGGACATAGATTACACTAATAACGTATGCGAGTATGAGGCATTGATCTTAGGATTAGAGGCTGCCAAAAAGCTGAATATAAAAAACTTGGAGGTGTATGGTGATGCAGAATTGATAGTAAAGCAAGTAAACTGACAGTACTTAGCCAGGCATCCTAGACTGAGAGCGTATAGAAATTGCGCTTGGGATCTCATGGAAATTTTTTTCTCATCTGTAAATATCCATTTTATCCCCCGCGTAGAGAATCTGCATGCTGATGCATTGGCAAAGGCAGCTTCAACCTTTTCTCCTCCCACGACCTTCAAACTGAAGTATCACATTGAAATCAGATACAAACCCTCCATACCAAATAATATCCGACACTGGCAAGTCTTTGAAGATGACAAACAAATTAAGAAATTCCTTACAGCAGTCGGCGAATTCTCTGAAACTCATGCTGACCAAGAAAATCAGAATGACTCGATGTGGATCATGCAAGAAGGAGAGGAACCTGAAATATTTCGAGAAAAAATTGTGGATCATCATATGCTGGTCCTTAAAAGCAATCAGATCCCCAAAGGATTGATTCCTTTGGAAAGAATTTTTGATCAGAATGATGTACCTATAAAGTCCACTTTGCAGCCCCAACTAGAAGAAGTGGAGGACTGTGATTTAGGAACCGAAGCAGAACCCCGGATGGTAAAGATATCAAAGTTCCTCCCTCCCCAAGTAAAAGTCAAATATAGAGAATTACTCAGACAATATAAAGATGTTTTCGCCTGGTCCTATGATGAGTTGAAAACGTATGACACTTCCATTATTGATCACAAGATACCATTGAAGCCTGGGGTCAAACCATTTAGGCAAAATCTTAGGCAAATTAACCCCATTCTGTTACCTGTGATAGAAAAAGAAGTTAAAAAACTCTTGGCTGAACTTGAACAATCATGGGCAGCCATTGAGCGAGATATAAATATCCAGGAACAGTTAGAAGCTAGACAACACCAATGAAGAAATCTTCCTTAGTTTCCTTCCTTGAAGGTTTGACATTTCTACCTTCTCCACCTTTTAACGACTTTCAGATGCCTTGACACTGTACCTTTAAGCCTTAAGTACAGACTCAGGAACAACAAAGACATTGATTTTTTGGTCTCAAAAGACATTACTGTTATCGTTGTATTAATGCAATGTGGGTTGTTGAAATTATTCCAGTGTTCGTTTATGAGGCCACAACCTAGGCTGTTGAACGCTTTGATAGATTACTTGCATCTTGACGTTGAGGCATTTATTCTTGAGGGGCAGTCGTTGACTCGAATGAATGAATATATTTACTTCCTGACTGGTCTCTCAAGGAAAGGGGATCCAGTCAACTTGCGTACCTTTCCCCTCGGGCCTCACAACATTGAGGAGTTGATTGGACTCCATTGCAAGGCTGGTACTGAGAAAGTGGGTTCTCAGGTGTCGATAAACAACATTAGCAATCTATCGCTAAAGGTGATAGTGTTACTCATTGGGCCAATTACTGGATCGGAGATATTACATCAAGCCTCCCAGGCGCACATGCATTGTGCGGTGCAGTGCTTAAAAGCACAGATTTTCGACTGGAGTACAACCATGCTAGATTGCATGAAGAGATAGATAATAGAGTGTCAGATATGGGAGAACAAAAACTTTGGGTTCAGGACTATTCTGTGTTCCTTTTTCTTCGAGAGGGTACCTAGTCTTAGTCTACGAGAGACGATACAAGGGCACGTGGCCTCTCTCCCTGCATTATGCAGATGGGCAGTGTTGTTGCTGTGACAGGGGGGAGGGAGGACCGTAGAGGCCTTAGATGATAAGTTTTTTGATTGGTGGGCATGACAGATTCTGGAAATAGAGGACTACCCCTATGTCGGGATTAACTTTTCTAGAGATTCGGACATGACTATACCTCCCAAAGCGAAGCGAGGAGAGATGGGTATGTTTTGTTTTTCAGAGTTATTTAATTTTTATTTCTTTTTATATATATCATTTTTTTTATACCAGAGTATCTGCCACTTAATTATCTGTTATGTACAGATGTGGGACCGGTGCATCCAATAGACTTCTCGAGGACTAGGTGGCATCATCGACTAGAGGAAGGACCGGCCACAGCTATCGGACCAACAACCACAGCAGGGGGGCCTCCAGTCGAAGAGTCTGAGAGAGTATTGAGATGGGTGGAGAAGAATCTCACCACGCTCACTCGTACAGTCCCTATGGCAAAGATTGAGGATCTTCCACCAACGATGCAACCTCACATAGTTGGGGTACCACGGACTTGGGTCTAGCTCTTTCGGTGTTTGGAAAACATCATTGTTCATTATGGCAGGGCCAACATGCCCCGCCCTTATCTAGGCTAGACTACTCATGTGCCGAGGGCACCTTTTGTATATTTTTAAGGGCATAAGCCCCGTGACTCTTACTGGACATACTTTTGAGGCGCTTGCGCCCACCTATGTACTCTGATATTTTCTATATGTATATATGTATTTACATATTTTTACGTCTTATGGATTACATTTATTTTACAAATGTATTTACAAATGCGTGTGCATTCTTTTTCTTATATGTGTGCAATATGCCAATCTAATACGAGATTAGCTAGAGTATCTGTGATTTGATTCAATCTCCTAGGAACATGGATATACATAATGAAATCAAAGCTTCATTCTAAGAGACGTACCCTAAGGAACCGTTGGTGTAGAGTAGAATCATAAACGCGATAAACCCCATTTAACTGGGACACAACTAGTTGAGCATCTAAGTAGACCCAGAGGTGAGAGATACCATGTGACAAAGCGTCACGAAGAAACTCTAAGACTGTGTTGTATTCGATGACATTGTTTGTGGTGTCACCTAAATAGATACCTCTTTAAGATAGCAACTAGCCCTGAGGTGTGAAAATCACCCAAGCTGCAGAAGCAAGCCTCCGAATGTGTTGGATAACATTGTCCACAAATGCAACGAACACCTATGATTCACTAGACATCTACCACAGTGAAAAAGATGAAATCAAAAAATGACACATCCATAAAACCAAAAAGAAAAAAACTAAAAGGGAAAATGTATAAGAACTATACATATGTACAAGAAGTCACCCAAGGCGACCCACCTACGAGTAATACTTCTTGAGGTAGAGCCCATTTCTAGGCTCCGCCAAAGCATTTCCCTCAAAGTCCACTGGAAAATAAGTGCCCTTCTTTAGAACCTCCTTCAGGATGAAAGGTCCAAACCACATGAGTTTGAACTTGCCTTCCCCCAGGGGATCCTTATCTTGGTCATAGATTAGGACAAGGTCACCTTCAGAGAAAATTCGAGGACAAATAGACCGATCATACTGACACTTGATTTTCTATTTGTGAACCTCGTTAGCCAAGGCTACATCCCGACGCTGCTCATCGAACTTCTTAAGATACAATAAACGCTCTTTAAGCGGTGAAGTGTCTAGCAATAACTGTACTGCCAACATTAGAGATGAGATCTGGCACTCTATAGGAAAGACTGCTTATGTTCAACAACACAGGTATTCCAACAGAGGATGAACACCTTCAGTAACCACTCACATAACCAGATCAAAGATCAACACACCAATGTTTTCACGTGGTAAAACCCCTACGGGGAAACATCCACGGACCTAGCCAACACGGCCACTTGGAGCAGTTTATTAATGCAAAGAAAAAGATTACAGAGATATTTTACAAGAGAGTTTCTCACAATCGATCATCGGAAAATGACCCTCCATGCTCTTTAAATAGATATCATGGACCAATCGGGTGTTAATCCATGGATCAATGGCCGTTAAGATCGAGGAGAGTATGAACCGTCGGATCACTCTATGTCGGGAACATATCGTGACCGTTGGATTGCCTAACTACAAATGCATACTAATGCATACTAAAGAAACACACTTTTACCTAACGACAT
>ML778693.1:1090747-1114494 GCA_009831015.1 Picea engelmannii | reverse complement strand
ATGTCGGGAACATATCGTGACCGTCGGATTGCCTAACTACAAATGCATACTAATGCATACTAAAGAAACACACTTTTACCTAACGACATATTAGACCAAGTAGATCTTAACTAACTCCTAAGTGTCTAAATATCCTAACAGCTTCCAGCTTGTAAACGAGTTGAAAAGGTGAGAAACCGGTTGCAGTCTTAACAAAAGTTTGGTAGGTGCATAACATGGAGTACTACATCAAATGCCAATTTGACATGGCCGAATTGATCGTTCGTTGTAGAATAGTCTTAAGGGACTTATTCACATCTTCCACCTGACCATTCACTTTTGGGTAGTAGGGTGACGAATTTTCTTGCCTCAACCCAAGATTTGACGTTAACTCAGACATCATTTTATTCTGAAAGTGACTGCCATGGTCAGTGACAATCTCTCTCGAGACACCAAACCTTGCTATTATCTGGTTAAACAAAAAGAGAGTTGTTGTCTCACCATCATCTTTAAACATTGGCATAGCCTCGACCCACTTCGTGAAGTAGTCTACTGCTACGATGATATAACGGTGCCCCCTTGCTAAAGGGGGGTTGCATGTAGCATAATAAATCCCCCGCTTGGTGAAGGGACCAACTATGGTGACGGGAAACATCAGAGTGGGGTTTTCCCTCATCTTCGGAGAGAAGATCTGACACAGGTGGAACTTCTTGAATGATTCAACATAATATTTGATTAATGTCGGCCAAAAGTAACCGGCTCATAGAATCTTTTGGGTTGTTGCCAACCCAGACAGATGACCACCGCATGCTCCAGTGCGGCAATTGTTAAGCATGATTTCCACTTCTTCATGAGTGAGGCATGGATGAAGGATGCAATCTATACCTCGATGATACAGAGTGTCCTCGATTATGAGATAGTTCTTGGCCTGATGGAATATATGGTGACGCTCATAACGAGAAGAAAAGGTGGGGAACTTCAAAGTCTGGAGATAGACTAGTATATCTCTATACCATGGGTTTGAACACGTGATCAAAAACATGTCCCCTTTGATATGCGACTCCTTGGGTATAACATCACCTGATTCAACCGGAAGTTCCGAGATGAATTCTGCGAAGACCAACGACTTTTTGGATTTCGCCGAAACAAAATCCAAGTCGAATTCCTAGAGGATAACTATCCATCTACTGATCTTTCCACTGATTACACGTCGTGCAAACGCTTATTGAAACACATTCACAATGGAAATGATGGTGGTCTTGCAAAACAAGATGTAATGACAGAAGTGATGGACAACATGAACTGCTGCCAATGCACATTTTTCAACATGGGAATAATTGAGTTCTAGTCCAACTAGGCCCCGGCTTAGGTGATAAATCATGTATTCTGAGAGTAGATCATCCTTCTGAAGAAAGACCATACTGATGGTCAACTTTGCAGTGACCAATTACAATAAGAAATGTTTCTTATAATTGGGTGGCCGAAGAAGAGGGGAAGACATGAGGGTGTGTTTCAATGCTTTGAAAGAGCATTAAGCACCTTCGTCCCAATGAAAATGAATGTCGTTCTTTAGTAAATGCATGAAACCCTTTGTGATCTCGGCATAGTTTGCGATGAAATGCCATAAAAAGTTCAGTTTTCCCTGTAAACTCTAAAGATGAGGGATTGTGCACTGGGGAGGCAACTGAACTATCGCCTCAGCCTTTAGAGGATAGACCATGATCCCTATTGTTGAAACTATGAAACCTAGTAGATGACTCGATGTTACACAAAAACTGTGTTTGTTTGGATTCAAGAAAATCTGGTAGTAGTGACATCACTCAAAGATGAGTCAGAGGTGTGTGGGATGATCATCTCTCTTACGATATCGTGATGCTAAATCATCAAGATAATCCTCGACTATGTGTTTGAGATTGTGGAAAGAAAAAGACATGGCCCGCTGAAAAGTAGCTCCAACATTTTTCAGACCAAAAGGCATCTACCGATAAGAGAATGTACCCCATGGACAAATGAAAGAGTTTTTATGTTGGTCTTCAGGTTTGATATGTATCTGATTGTATCCCGAAAAACCATCCATGAAAGAAAAGGCCTCACAACCTATGCATTCATCGACTATCTGGTCAATAAATGGTGTGGGGAAATTATCCTTTGGACAGGCCTTGTTCAAATCACGGAAGTCCGTACATACATGAATCATACCTTGTTTTTTGTTGACTGGCATTGTATTTGACACCCATTGAGTCAATTGGATGGAGTAGATGAAACCAACTTTAAGCAGTTTCTCCACTTCAACCTTAATAGTTGCTTCTTTCTTAGGATTAACTGGATGAAGCTTCTACTGGACTGACTTAGCATCAGGACATGTCGTGATTTCATGTTCAACGATTCTTGTATCTATGTCTGGCATTTCCTCGTAAGACCAGGAAAACACATTGCAGAATTATTTAAATAAATCCATGTAGATTTGAATCTCCTCAGGAGAGCAGTCCGCTCTGACGAAGACATTCTCCACGATGCTAGGGGTTCTGGAGATATCAATAGGTATCATTTTAGAAATGGTTTCCATATTTCCTTTAGCGTAAACAACGTGTGTAGCCAAAGTATTGATAGGACAAGCCCTATCTCCAGTCATAGTTAGAGTGAATTCACCTGCTTCAATTCTTCTTAACTCAGGGAAGAAATAAGATCTATGATGGAGATCATCCCAGGGTCTGTCTGGACTAGTCATTGCCTCAATAATCGCCTCATCTAAGGGAAATAATAAGTCTAAAGAATCAGTATCGGCGAGGAAACCTTGAGCCCAAATAGGCTCGAGAACCGAATCTAACTCCTATGCAAGAGTCAGATCAGGGTCGACGGAAGCTTGCTGGACGATAGAGTACAGAAATTCGGCCATGGAAAAAGGCATGGCCATGCCATGGTACCCCGTCCCTTCCATCATGGATGATGGGGAAGGAAGATTCCATGGATCGTTAAAGAAATTCATGCGAAATGACAAGAATTGAAACATTTCATCCCTAGGTTGGTCGGGGTAACTGATATGTATTTGACATTGTTGGTCAGAGGCAGGTAATCGAAAGTACCCATCAAAGGTGGGCACAAACCAACCCCTACATTGACGATGTGGGGCTGAGGGTTATCAATCATTGGGACCGTGGATACCCCTGATGAAGGGTCAGTATGGGAGAAGGATAATTTATCAATGGAAATGATCTGACCCTCATGTGGAAAAAACAAGACCTGAAAAATTGTCGTGACCACTGCTTGCATAGTATAAGTCCAAATCCTTCCTAACAAGAGATTGTAGTCAAGATACGCATTGACCACTTCAACCTCGACGCACACGATATTCCCCCTTAACTACACGAGGAAAGAGGGGATGATTCCATGTGGTTAGAAGGAACGACCGTCGAAAGCGGTAAGGAGAGTAGGTGACAGAGACAAAATGGGTTGGCCAATGGCCTTCCAACATGCCAAAGACATCACGCATGTCGAGATGCCCTCATCAACTACCATGTGAAAAATGTTCCAAGTAAAAGTTTTCGTGGTGTAATCCACTACTATCTAAAACACCATGTGGTAAGGGAGATGATGTTTTAAGTCGCTCATATCAAGCATGATCGTTCCCAAATTACAAGTCTCAGTAGATCCTAAGGAAACTAACAGAGTCTTTCTTTGGGAAGGGCAACTTTAGAGGACTTCCAAAGAACACATTGCATAAGGGGTTTGAGACAAATCCTCCACCACAGAGTAGTTTTGGGCGACCTTTGTGTTTGGATTGTGGGAATCTTTATTGAACGCACCTTTTGGGATGCGTGTCATTGCTTCTCCCAACGTCTTCTCAATCTGGAGAGGAAGAGGTGGGTTTTCGGCTTCTTTACCCTTCTTAGAGGTGTTTGGCATTCTGTAGTCACGTGTCCTAGTTTCTATATCAACGCTACCTTTCATCATGTACACATTCGCGGATGAAGGATTACTCGATGATGGAGGGGGTCCTTGACTGCCGCCTTCCTCACTCGAAGGGGCTTGAGTTAAATTTTTCCCATGTGGAAATGGGTTCATTAACATGACAGGCTGCTGCTATGCCAATAACTTCTAGGCCTCTCGAAGCCGAGGGCACTAGTGAGTCGGATGGTCTTCTGTGCAAAGATTACACTGATGCTTTGACTTCTTCTTTTCTATGTTTCCCTGCCAGCATTATTTGTAGGTTTCTTATCTCCCTTACCCTTCTTTCGATGTTTCTTCTTTCCATCAGGATGTTGGTTGGCCTTCATATTTGTTGATTTCACACTGTGTACATCCAACGTTTGAGTAGGGGGAGTAGCCAAACTAGTGGTTTGGTTGGTCGTTGTCTTCTTTATTGAAAATTTCTGCAATCGATTCTACAGCTGATCAACGGTATTCATTTGCACTGAACCAACAATACCATCGGCATGTGGTCCAAATCTATGTCTGGTCTTGTCAAGTATCAACTGCAGTGCATTTGGAAAAACTTTGAAAAGTAAACTAGACTGAGAGTAAATCAACTATAGTTGTTGAGATCTCATTATTGCTTATTCTTTTGAAAAGACCCCCAACGTTGCGACGTCTTTAGATAACTGTGGTACCAAATACTTAAGGAACCACTCAAGTAGGAATGCTAGTGGGACTGGTACTTTTATCAAAATATTCCCGCGTTTCCATTCTTGGATGTGATCTGAGATATGGTCTGCCTTTGTCTTCTCAAAGTTGGCTAGCAACTCGGTGCCAACGTTGTATCTCACGGGTAATTGAAAATGATTTAAGAAATCCATTGCCAATTCGCCAAAGGTAGAGTATCTTGAGTGATCGAGCTCGATGTACCATTTCACAAAACTCTCGATAAGAGTGTGTTGAAACAAACGCAATTGGACAGAGTCATCTCTCAAAGAGTTGGATGAGCACCATAAATGGAAGGTAGTCACATGATCGTCTGGATCTTCGTTAGGCTTAGCTTCAAACTTTGGAATCTTCGAAGGCAACTTGGTTGGAATGGGAGGCCAACATGGATCATGACAGATGGGGTTTTTTAATAACCTTGTCAATTCTGGCAAGTGAAAAGTTTCTAGAAACGATAAGTTGGGTTGTTGATTATAACCAGGGAAAAAGGAGCCTGGAGTTTGGCTGGCACTAGGTTGTCAGGAAAATTTAGGTTGTTGGCTACGGTTTTGGTAATAACCATGGTGGTGACCAGTGTATGGATTCTATGCTTGTTGAGACGTCATCGACTGATTCCTGTAATAGTATGTAAAAGGTTGGGCTTGCGTTGCATTCCAAGGATTTTTGGAAAGGTTGCCCCTTGCCGATCCAACAAGCATAGATCCTGAGACTTGCCGGGGGTTCCATTGGCTATGGAAGGGGTTTCCCCTGGTCGACATCCCTGATGAGGAAACTGATCCCTACCATGGATTCCAAAGTCCTTGTGAGGAAGGAATTCCTAAGTTTCCCCCCTATGCAGGAATAATACCTTGCATAGGATTTTGTTGTCCATAAATAGGGTTTCCCCCAACCAACATGGAAACTAACGAGAATGCATTGTTACCAAATGAACCAAACAAAGAGAATGGTGTCGAACCTACCAACATGATATAAGAAGGAAGTCCTTTACTACCTGCTCCAAATGAACTATAGTTTACATTCGGCCCGGTGGAGTACTGGTGATCACTGCCAAGTGAAGGGGACGAAGGGGGTATATGACCCCCTCCGTAAGGGAAAGAGTTAGAGGGAGCTGAAGTGCCCCCCATGAATCCTTGTAGAGGATAATTTGAGCTCCCTAACTCTAGACCTAAAGTATGTAGATTGGAGTAGGAAAGGACAGAGTTCGTATCAAAGACAGGGATCCTGTATGAGAACGGAGGGCCTGTCGCACTTTGGGTGAAATAAATAGTGATCACCTCCATAGACAAAATCTGACCATTTCCCGAGGAAGAGGCAGTCAAGACCATAGTGGTTGGGACTGATGAAGGTTGGTTAGGAGGCGGAAAACCCCCTGTAGTGATAGTCGTAGAGGGAATACGAGAATTCCCTGAAAAAGTAACAACATTTGTCTCCATCACTGCTTATGCCACTACCTGACCCTCGTAAGGTTTAACCTGTATGAAAATGGGTGCCGATAGATCAATGATTGGAGGGTTATATGGACCAAGAGCTTCCACTTCAAGGTTGGAAATGGTTGGTTTCTCTGGAATCAAATTTTCTCCTCTCGGAGAAGGGTCGGGCTCAGTTTCCTGTGGCTCGGTCGCCTCAAAAGACCCTTGTTGGTCTAGCCTTCACCTTAGCGGTGGTGGGGGTGGCTCTAGATTAACCCACGGTAGGCCAAGATGCCTTTACAACTAGAAGATCTCCTAATCATCCACAGTGTGAGAAGATCAATGACACACTAGGGATTTGTATTAACGTTAAAGACCAGCACACACTAGAAAAAATCTCCTATGAGAGAAGACAAGAAGATCGCTAGCTAGTTGGAAGAACAATTACAATAGCCAACACTAGAGAAACTTATCGGTGCAAGTGCAACTCAAATATAGAAGCACCCTCTGGGTATACTCTACAAAGAGTGGCTCGATGTCTACCCAAGGTACCTGTTATAACCCTAATTTGCACCAGACATGTTTACCTAGCATCAGGCCCTCTCAGATTCCTTCTTTTCCAAAACACTGTTGAACAACTCTTCTTAAAAACCCCTTTTACAAAGTCTCACACACCCTGCTCCATTACTGTACATGTGTACATGCTAGCTAACCCAAGACAACCCATGTGTACCTACAAAAGCATGGAAAAAGGAAAGTTGTTGACGAAACACACAGCTTTGGGTAAGTTAACTAAACCTTTTGGCCATGCATGGCTGGGCACTCAACCAAATACCTAGCTTCTTCTAGCCTATGAAAGAAGGGTTATGGGTCCCATTTGAAAAAAGGAGAATCATAGTAAAGAAACTATACCCGATTGAGCATTCCCTTTGTCCCTACCTTTAGCCATCCTTGCACAAAGAGAAGTATAGAGTTAAGAAGTTGGAAGAGAGTGGAAGAAGAGCCCAGGATCAGGATCGAGGAGCAGTAGCTGACTTTATCATTGTAAGGTATCATTGTGAAGTTAATAAAAGAATTGATTTTCCCGTCCCGCCATATGAGATTGTCATTATTGGAATATTGATTGTATGATTGATTAAATCTCTAACCCATTAGTTCATAGATCAAATGCATGTGGAGTTCTTTGTTTGTCTTTAGTGAATGTAGGTCAACATTGGGAGGATATTTGAAGTCAAATAATGACCAAGCATGAAAAGGGATTGACATCAAACATGAGGAATAAGGTACGTCAACTTAATCTCTTGAGCCTTGTATTTACATATGAGTAATGGGGGTCTAAGCATGGGATGATGGTAAAAGGTAAGAATCTTTAGGTCATTTCTACATGCATTATAAAACCCTTAGTGCTAGTTTGTAGGATGGATTTCCCACCAACAACAGTATCGCGGTATACCCCCGAAGTCACCTATATAAGTCACTAAGATAAAGGCAACTAGGTTTCTAGCATGCGAACAGTCACCAAGCGGGTACAGTCGATAGTCGGGTGGACCATAATGAGCAGGGTATCAAGACCGAAACCTATCAAGGGTATCAAAAGAAAGTGTTTTGGAAGACGACTGAGGACGTCGACTGGATTTGAGACCCATGAAGCTCCGTGGCAAATGAGATCAACGAAATCCCAAGATAAGCCCTATATATGCATTCCCCACTATGCTTGGCCCGACTTTGAAGGGGTTATCTCTGCTACCTTTCCGCACGCGACCTAATGTTTAGACCCTATGTTAGGGGGGGGGTCCCAGATAACTTTCACAGTTACTAGACTTTCAAGAACTCCCTAGCACAAACTCTTATGTTTGTTTTTGTAGCTTTGAAGAGTTTCCTCTCCAACCCTAAATCAAGGCTCTAGCCTAGATTAAATTGATGGCCCCTACAAACTCATAGTCTAATAACTTTTAATTAAGCATTAATTTTAGTGGCTGTATTAATTCAAAGGGAACAAAAGTGAAACCAATGATGTTCATTAAGAGACAAAAGAGAAGAGCATCAGATGAAACTGAAAACAAACTACTCCTTCTTCACAAATACAAATTTGCCAAATTAAACTCTTTCACCAAACATTTTGTAACTTTTTCCTCGGATCTTTGAAAAGAAAAACTTAAAACAAGATTTCTCTCCACTACGATCTACTTAATGTCCTAAGTATTCAAGTAAATAGCTCAAGAAAAATTTCTTTTTCTTTGGTAAATAAAGCAACTAACTTGAACTACTTTTACCAAACAAAGAGATGAAAATTTTGTTTTTATTGTTTTATGCTTCAAAACAAGAGATTTGAAAATGAATTCTTTTATTTTCTTATAAAGAAAAAAAGGGGAAAATGACGACAAGTCAAGACCAAGAAATGACTTCTGGCGCATCGCAGATCGCAGAGAGTCACTGACAATACCAAACATGCAAATCAGAACAGACTCACAAACTTGTCTAAAAACCCTAATGAAGGAAACATAAGAAATATTTGATAAAAATAAAGCTATGTTGAGGTCAAAACTAGGCTACAGAGTGCTATAACAGAGATTAGGGATGGATCAAGAAATCCCCTAAGAAGTGTGACTTCTGATAGGGAAGAGGATGTCTGGATCTTCTTTAAAAAAACATTTCTCGACACAGGCACGCTACTGACACTTCAGCAGCCCGCATATGTATGTGGGTTGTCCAAAGGTAGAGAACATATGTACACATGCAGGCCCACTATAGGTCACGTACACCTCTGTAACTTCTCAAAAAATGAAAACCAACAGTCAAGCAAACTAGCTAGGGAGTACTGGTATTGAAGACTAGAATCCCTTAAAGACACAAAGACTAACAGAAAATAAAAAAGGCAGTTAAACCAATTAAAGAAACCAAAAATAATATCCCCAAAAAACCCTATAGGTCTCTCTAGTATGGTCACCAATTATGCTATAGTGGTAAAACCCCTCTATGGACTACACTAGGGTTCTAAAGTGCAGGAAGAGCTAACCGTATAAAGTCTCCTACTTTAAAAAACTATCTTGTCATTACCCCACAATCATACATAGAAGACAAAGTATAGGGATCCGATAGGCATACCTTAAACTCCACGTCTGATGTATATCCCTTTGCACTTAGTTTTTTTTCAACTGCAAATCTCCTCCCCAGGCCAATTTGAATTCACCAAAAGACAAACAAGAAACTACAAGCATGCATTATATATAAGGATTAGTGGGTTAGACATCATAACAAAAAATGTAAACAAATCATAAATATTTAAGACATCATTTGGCGGGATGGAAAAAGTATTTCTTTATATTAATCTCACAAAAGTCATTTATGATATGAGACTGCCAACTTCTCCTCGAACTCAGTCTTGGGCTCCTCTTCACCATGCACCAACTGCTTCCACGCATTCTTCTCCTCTTCAGTTCTCTCTAGGGAAATGGCAAGGGTTTGCAATGGAGAAAGAAGGAATTCTGGCTCAAACTCACAATGTGGTTGCAAAATATTGGGGCAAAGGGGGAATACTGAAATGGCCAGATTTTCTATGCTCTCGTTCTTCTTATTGGAATGGACCCCAACACCTTATTTTATAGGCCAAAAATATAGTAACCGTTGGGGTGACTGGATATGGGCAGTCAAATGGTTAGGTAAGGACCTAAAAAACCGTATCCCTTTGCAATTTTCATTTTCCACTCTTTTTGTGAGTGTACGCGGGCTATAGTGGTGCAGTAAGCATGTTTACGTGGGATTAGTGGTGCAGGGTGCATACACCTTTAAAAAAATGGTTTTTTAGAAGAGTTCTTTAGTGATGGCTTGGCAAAGATAGAAAGTAATATGGCTTGATGCCAGGTATGCATGTCTAGTGCAATTTAGGGTTATAACATAATTACACAGAATATTTAAAAAATTTAGGTCCTTCCATATATTATCATCAAAAGGGTTTCTCAGATACAATCCAATAGATACAAACATTGCTTGGTCTTTCCAAACTAACAACAAATCTATATTATTGAGAAAAAAGGATATCCCTGGCCCCTTGCTTTCTCGGTATTACAAAAAGTAATTACTTTGTTACAATCTTTTTTGGCTCCAAACTCATTCTTCAGAGCTCTATCTACCCTTTCCCAAGATGGACATTAATTAAAATAACATAACCTAAATGGAGTGAATGATAATCCTTTCAACCATTTACTATCATATACATCTCATATATATAAGCCAGTTGGATTTGGACTTCTTTCTTTCTTATTCTTTGTTGTAACTGATTTCTTCGTGCTGGTGTTGCGTTGTACCTCTAACCACTTTTTGTTTCGTTATACATTCCTTTGTCCATATTTCTTATGACTTGCACAACTTGCTAACCAAAATTTGGACTGTATTATTGCTTGTGTAGCTTCTATGAATAAAAAATGAAGGGCCCAATAGGCCCAAACACAATCCTTGACTTTCCCTCGAGTCAATTCCTTGGTTCTTCTGTGGTTTTTGGGAAGGCCTATTGCTTTCCTTTATCCTCCATCTCTGTTCTAATTTAGGCTTTTTCTAGAGCACTTTCTTATTCCACCTCTTCAAAAGAAGGTCCCAACTCTGGAACCAATTCCAGGGCTCTCTTTCTTATATCTTGGAAGTTGTCATCTTTATCCTTCCATTTTCTGGCCAACAACGAAGCTTCAGCCATAAATTGTTGAGTTATGTTCGTAATGCATCCCTTGCTTTTAGACACAACCAGAGATTTCCACTCAGAATCAGCTGTAGCATCCACATGGTGCATATTCAAGTAGGATTTATAGATGACTAGTCAAAACTCACATAGCTCTCTTTTAGCCACTAACTCGACTTCATATAAAGTGTTTAGCTCATTGTTAGTTTGTTGGAAGTGGTCAATTTTTTCCTATTGTTCTAGCGGATCTAGTGTAATGGAGGACTCTTTGCTGAGTGAGTGTACCTTCATGCACAAGCCCTCCAGAGTTTGGTTGCACTATTCTATAATTCCCATCCAGTCACTAACTTCCTGAAAGATCCTCGTGCATTCTGTTGTTCGTTTGTGCAAGGTTTCTCTTGCGTTATTTTCTTCAAGAACTACTTTTTCCATTTTCTCTTGAATCTTCCTGGGTTGTTGTTATGCTTCACGCTAAATCTCCCACAAATGTTCTTCAAGTTTATCTATGTGAATGGCCAGCTCTGACCATACTCCCTGGAGTAGCTCAATAGGTTTCTCAGGCTCACCTACTGCACTAGATTTAGGCAGTTGTGGTGCTGCCTTTCGAATCTCTAGCCCAGATTCTGCAAGATTCTCCTGGAATATTTCCAGTTTCTTCTCCACCTGAATCTTTGCATATTATTCTTGTGTCCTGCATGCTTGGGAGAGGAGTGCTTCCTCCTTTGAAAACTATGTGTCCCACTCGACCTGCTGTAGCCTCTAATCCAGTAGATCAGTTGAGGCTCTAATCATGCCAATTAAACGAGATTATGGCCACTGAGCAAGGTCACCAGAGGATGTAGTGGCCTCCCTAGGTACTTGGACCTACACTGGGAGTCCACTAGAAATCAAATGCTCTGATGGTGTCTCCACCTCTTCCTCCCCAGTAGATGGGCCTTGTGTTGGCTGTGTAAGTCTCATCCTTACCATTTTTGGAAGGAATGGGAGGATTTATCCTTTTTCCAAGAAGAGTTTCACAAGCTCTGCACACTGCTATGTATTTTGGAGTACTAGTTCCAACTGTTCTTGCAACGAGGTTTCACTTTGCTCAGATGTTGATTTAGGTTCCTTCTGAACCTATGGTACTTCTTCCTATTTCTAGACCACTTTTTTTTTTGTTCCACTTCTTTGGATAGCACCCTCAACATTGATTATTGAGGGAGTGCGTTGAGGGCTTGCGACTTGTGTCATTGGTACACTTTGAATATTTGTTGAAGGTGGAGTGTTCTGAATTGGTAAAAATGGGATGATGGACTGGGTCAGGACTTCATGGGTCAGACCAGTGAGTTCTGGTACATGCTCGGGTAATTCAGGGGGTCCAACTGCATGGGCTCAAGTTTAGTGGTTTGGGGTGGGATTTTTGTTTCTTGTGATAGATATTGTGGTTGTGGGGGTGATGGAGGTTGTTCGGTGATTATGGTGGTGGATGCAGTGGTGTCTAGTTTAGGGTCACCAGTGATGTGAATCACCATCTGTGTAGCTTGAGTGGTGACTCTGGTACGAGGTAAAGTCGATGATATCGGTTGTGGATTCAATGAATTAACAGGGGAAACCCTTGTCTGAGGCTTTGTGGGTGTGACATCTCTTATGAAAGAAGAAGTAAGGATATCATTAACATACTTACCTAAGAGGACATTCCAGTCTGGAATATGTGAGAACACTGGAAGTGTTCTCTTCTTGTGCTCCAGAGGTATCTCATCCTCCTTCATCTCAGATTCGGATGGCATCTCAACCTTCTGCTTCTTTGTTGTTGGCGCTGCTGGACCAGAACTTGGCCCGACTGCTTTATCCTATCCTCTTTTCTTTAGGATCTCCAGGGGTAGAAGATAGTGCATCCCCAACTTACGTGGGTTACGCTTCACTCCTGGCCATGAAATAACCTCTTTGTCAAAGGCCTCCTCATATAGGTAGAATGACAACATTCGAGAGTGAAGGTATTCGGTTTTGACATGCCTTGTCCAGATAAAGGTGTGGTGATGATTCATGCCGAACGCGATGTTTAGCGTGTTCAATTTGAGAAATTATTGCAGTATGCACAACCTATGAGTTGCATCTATTAATCTGTTGTACCACTTGAGGAATGTAGTGTTTCTTAATTATGTATTTTTTGAGTCTGACCTTGAATGACAAGGTTTGAACATCTTTTCTAGTCGACCCTTGTCTTTCGGTGATAATGGTCTACCTAGGGGTGATTTCCACTTCCACATGGTGAATGAAACCAACAAGTAACCATATGTAAATGTGTTTCCCTTTTCCTACACCTCCTCACATGCTACCAAGAGTTATTCCACAAGGTAACTGCACCAATTGAACACAACATCGTTGTCACACAAATCTACCACTGATAGGGCATCTAATGTGCATTCAACTTTGTAATATGAATGCATGACCTTGCCTTCTACTCACATAAACTCAGCCCACAATGAGGGATTTCAACCCTCTTACAGTGATTTTGACCCCCAAACAACAATAATATCAGTCCACATGGGAATACACTTGTCTCATGCCCAGATATGCACTCAACAATCAAGGAATGCACCCATAATAATGATATTCAACCCCAACAAGGATTTTTCAACCTTCTTGAAGCAAGTCATCCTCTATAATCCCAAAACTTATCTCCTACCTCCGAAAACACAGTCACCCATGAAGAAAAATCAGCTACTGAATGTAAATATGCTAACAAGGAAGCACGATGAAGAAATCATAGTGATCTCTTCCCACAAAATGACTAGCTAGCGTGTATCATTGTAACACCGAAACCAATCCTAGGGTTTGTCACCATAACCCTCAAAATTTAACCCCAACCTCTAAGATCTCTCCAAGATAAGAGGCTTAATACAAAATATCAATCAACATGATGAGAGAATAGAGGCCCCTACTTCTCCTTTATACCCCCATGTTCACCTTTTCTCTCCAAGTGACCTTTTCTTTATTTTATTATTCCTTCATTAAATCACCTAATTAATTAATTAACCATTTTAACTCTAGAAAGTGATTTATCCATCCTTATGGCTTCTCTAGCCACTGAAAGTCACTTCTCATCATCGTACCCTGTAGTTCTCTTCCTCCCAATTCCGATGAGATATTAAACTAAGATTTTTCTCCAAGTAATATGTCCATTATGACCTTCTTAGTGAATTTAATTTAAATATGACCCATAATAACTCAAAACTACAGAAATCATCGGAATGCAACGTATTCAAAGCCAAGTTGTGTGGAATGGATCCTGATGATGAAATATGATGAACGATGAAATTTGGTCCCAACAAAACCCCTCAATATCTCTCGAACTCGTTGTCACCCCTATCTGGCTACTCTATTAGGCATAACACTCTGTAATGTAATACAGTCCCAAAATGGGGACATTACAGTCCTCCCTGCCGAAATATTGTTTGTCCTCAAGCAATAACTAAATCCAACTACATATGATACCAGGGTCCCATATCCAACTATGTGACATAAGGTAGACTCCCCTCAAGATGTGGCCTCTCCAAGTGCTCACCACACATGACACCCGCATGCTCCTGATGAGTAGAATGATCAATGACCAAAGAATCTCAGTCAAATCCTCGAGCAACCACTCTAATCAACACTCAACTCCATCAAACACTAAACTACCAAGCACTCCAATCCCTAGATCCCATATCAGAATGTAAACTACAATCCCTCATGAAATATAGTCACGTAACATATCAATACCACGAGTCTCCTATAAATAACACATGGTCTCAACTCGAAATGAGTCTGCCCTCCAAGACCGTACCAATCCCAACACTACCTCCACCATATGAACATGTTGTTGCCATAGTGAGTTAACACAAGACCTCAACGAATCACCAAAAAGTGACATTCTCCCCCCAATATTGAAGCTCATTGGAAAGTCAAAGTGACTTCACCCTGCAAGTATCCACTTGTCTCCATCATTCAATGAAATTCCCAGCCCTGTAATTCTAGGGTCTCACGCTAGTCTCTGATAGGGACCATCATGTTGATGTTGCACTACTCTTATCATGATTGTCTACTTAAAGTGTACATAATGGATCCTCCAGTCATGTATCCTCATAAGATGAAACAAACTACTGACCAAATGCACTCCCGGATCCCATGTCAAATTTGGAAGTCCATCACTTCCAATCCCCACTAATTGATTATGTGCCCTACTAGTAACTATTGAAATCCCTCCATCCTCATCCCATTGATAATCTAAATATGTATCAACCTCTGAGATATCCTATATCCCATGGCCTAAGTTACTCTCCATCATGCACAAGTTCTCAATTTTACATCTCTAATGATCCACCCCTATCCTTTTGTATGAAATAAATACACTCATGTCAGGTGGTCTCAACCTACCAAATCTCCATGTACCTTGCCATTGTCTATCTTCCCCTGTGTTGTTGTCAATGATGAAGATATCGAGAAAGGCTATCATAAATATCTGCAACCAACTGTAGGAATAGAAAATATCATATGCTTTGGTCAATCCCAAGGACTTGACCAAAATCTTGTCCCCTTGCACCCATGGTAAATAATCACCTATACTCATCACTAAACACCAACCATTGGGTACAATAGTATGTATATCCACAATATGCGGCTCAATCACTCTCCATCCATTATTACTACTGCTGCTATTGTGAAGGTGATCTCCGAGATCTATATACTGTTGTAATGGAGAGGAATCTCCATGCTCTACGAAGTACATCTCCTCCATGCCATCCAGTGCATCCACCCAAACCCCACTGTACACCTTTGTATGTCTTTGTGAACTACCCCTCATCATTGTATGTCCCTACATACTCATGTAATCTCATGTATACTCCTGCAACCTCATGGCTCCTGGGTGTACTACTGGGTCAACCCCTATATGAAGTTAAGTCAATCCTAGAACACAAATGGAAGTGTCCTCATAACTGTCCTTGGATCTGGAATCCCCATGAGAATTTGTATGACCAACTATCTCAAAACCCCTCGTGAAGAGTGCTCCCTGTGACCCATGAACATCCTCCTGTGTCTCCTGATCATATCTCTCCATACTCATCAATGATCCTGGGTAATCCTCATGCTCCTCCATCAACTGGTGTTCTATTGCTAAACCACCAACATCCTCTATCAATGTGGTTGAATGATATGTCAAACTCTCTGCTGAGATAGATGTAGTGGATCTATGACTAGTCTCCTAAAGGAGCTCCTTTAATTTGGACCATGTTTGTTGAAGGGTTATTTGTGTGCCTTCCAAGAATCTCCATGTTCTCACCAACTCATGAGTGAGTCATTCCACCTCAACCTCCTTCTCCCTCAGTGCCTTGTGATACATTTCTTCAACCTCCAATAGGTAATCCCTATCCATCGACAATTGTTGTTAGTCATTCCTCATCATAGTCACTCTCTCCCTGAGCATATGGAAGTCATCAATGACAATTTCCCCATCTGAAATATCTTGTGCCATCGAGGCCCTCCAACATTAATCTTACACGAGTGCATGTGTAGCATCAAAGTGTCCCATAACTACCGCGATGATATCCTCACTAACCTTCAGCTGCATTGCCAAATGGTGTGGCTCTCCATAAGAATGATGCCTAGTACTCTTTGTTCTACTATGGTCCTCAGTCATGTGCACCTCCTTCGAAATGATATTAGTCTCCAAAGGTGACTAGTCCAATGTCAATTCCTCATCGTACTTAGGTGTAATCACACCCAGATAACCAAAACCCTCTATACATGATGAATATGTCAAATCCTCCTCATTCATTTTCCTAATATCATCCTTTTCATCCCGCGTTCTAGTATCACCAGATGATATAGTCCCATATGGCTCAAGATTATTTGTACATTTCTCCATTACATTCATAGAAAGTCTACATCTAGCCAATGAAACCTCCTCCTTTTCTCTCCCAAAGCAAGCTAGTATAAGTGACACCAACCACTCTGGAATATCATCACTCTTGTCTATGATACAATTCATAATGTCTTGCATAGATGTTAACACATGTTTTGTATGAGCTCCACTGACAACAAAGAGGAAAATGTGAAACATCTCAAGGATCAAGTCAATACACCCAATGTCTAGCATCAAAACACATGACTCAATATTGGCCATCGTTTCCATAATGGTAACCCTCTATCCAAACAAAGGGCTATCTATATCATCCAACCCTCGAAAAGTAGTAATAATAAGATGGAAGGTGTCTCTCAACACATCATCTTTGTATGGAGTGTTTGGTCCTGTGATTCTAGTGATCTCACTTATACATATGGCCACCCTAAGTGACACCTCTCCATATGGGTGTCTCAACAAATTTGGCATAACTAGAGAATCCCTTAATGGGTGTATTTCAACCAACATAACCTGTGAAGGAGGCTAACCCACCTTATATAAAATTTATGATGCTTGCTTGAGAATTTTAAGAAGAGTGTTTTTGAAGTGAGGGAGTGACGGTAGCCTCATTCCCACCTCAAAAACATGTTGTTCCAACTTATTTTCTTTCTCATGCATTTGTTGTCCATGCTACTCTTCAAAACCTCATAGCTACAGAGGACCATGCTCTGATACCACTATAAGATTCCCAATGGAATCTTAGCTAGAAATCAACTTATTTTCTTTATGATATTTCATCAAACACTTTGACGACAAGGTCAATTCCTCTTCACCCAAGACTTTATTTACTTACCAACTCAAATCGCAATTTCTATTGTGTTTAATCTATCATATGGAATGGTTTATATCTCCTTATGACTCCCAATTCATTGACTATTAGGTATTTGCAGTGGTTGTCTAGTTTAATGTAGCTCAACTCATTGCATCATTTTGACAAACAATTTGTGTGCACTTGTTGTAGATTACATTTATACATATATTTCTTATGTATTTGATGATTATGCCAACATATAATTTGTTAGGAATACACATGAATGAATCATAAGAAATTCACTAAGAGATGAATCAAGAATACACCAAAGTACCTCTATAATCCTTGACTCATAGAAGAGTTACTGCCAAGGTAATATCCATAAATGAACACAGAGATATGATGGTTGTATGTGAATCTTGAAAAGGCCTAGAAGCAAATAAAATGAAGGGAATTAACCCCTCCAAGATAACCCACAAGATGTTTGCTCCGAATAACAAGTTTGTTCATACGAAATAGAGGTTCGAATATGAAAATTAGCGCCCTTGTCTCATGCCCACTATCAAGAAACTCGCCCAGGTTTTGGAAGTCGCTCAACCACACTACTTGGTTCAGTTTTCCCATAGAACTCAACCACAAAATATAGATAAATCTCTTCCAGTATAAGTGCTTTCCACAATAGAGAGGAAATAAAGTATTAAGCTAACAAAACAACTTGTTCTTAGCATAAAAATCGCACAACAACAAGTGAGACACTTCTACTCACATAACCTCAACCCACACTAAGGGGTTTCGAACCTCTTACAGTGATTTTGACCTCCAAATAGAAATAATATCATTAAACATGGGAATACACTTGTATCATTGCCATATATGTGCCCAAAAGTCAAGGAATATGCCCAAAATAATGAGATTCGACCCTAACAAGGATTTTTCAACCTTCTTCAATCAAGTCACCCTCTATAAACCCCAAACTCAGTTGTTACGTCCAAAAACGCAGTCACCCATGAAGAAAATTGAGCTACTAGATGTAAATATTCTAACAATGAAGCACAATGAACAAATTAGAGTGATGCATTCCCATGCAATTACTAGCTAGGGTGTATCGCTGCAACACCGAAACCAATCCTAGTGTTTGTTACCAAAACACTCAAAAGTTAACCCCAAGATCTAAGAGCTCTCCAAGACAAGAGGTCAAATACAAAATAATCAATCAACATGATGAGATATAGAGGCCCCTATATCTTCTTTATACACCCTAATGAGAGATAGAGGCCCCTATATCTTCTTTATACACCCTGTTCACATTTTCTCCCCAAGAGACTTTTTCTTTATTTTATTATTCCTTGATTAAATCACCTAATTAATTAATTAACCATTTTAACTGTAAAAAGTGATTTATACATCCTTATGGCTTCTCTAGCCACTGAAATTCAATTCTCATCATCTTATCCTGTATTTCTCTTCCTCCCAATTCTGATGAGATATTACACTAAGATGTTTCTCCAAGTAATACTCCCATTATGACCTTCTTAGTGAATTTAATTAAAATATGACCCATAATAACTCAAAATTATGGAAATCGTCAAAATGCAACAGAACCAAAGCCAAGCTACGTGGAATGGATCTTGATGATGAAATATGATGAACAATGCAAGTCGAACCTAATAAAACCCCTCAATATCTCTCGAACTCGTTGTCACCCCTATCTGGCGACTCTGTTAGGCATAACACTATGTAATGTAATAATGTCCCAAAATGGGGACATTACATCAATCCTTCCATTTTCATTCTTTTAAAGAATTACATTAAATGAGAATAAACAAAAGTACACCATAAATAAGGAAAAGCTCAAAAGGAAAGAGACATAATCATGCAATATGAACACAAAGAACTTGATAAGGGAGTTCGTCCCCGGTGGACTACATCTCCGGATCCTTCTCTCAAATGGGTAGGTATTTTTATTAACTCCACAAAAGAATTGGGAAAAATGCATAAGTGTACTTGATTTTGGAGTTAATATACAGAAGCTTTGCTCAAATCAGAAAACTAACACCACCACTGTGTTTGTGGCGTCATTTTACCTAAAACTGATTGTCTCCAAGCCTCGATCTGAGTCTGACACTTTTTGTCCCAAAAGACACCCCTACATCGGTTTCCATGCCACTATCTCTACAACAAATAACCGATAAATCTCAAAAATCATGCTCAAGTCTGTACAAAGTCTGTAGGGATGCGCTCGGTTCTCCTCTCTTTCTTTTTTCCGAACTCTAGCCAAACTCCCCTTATTATACAATTTTGTGGGCGGTTTTGCATTGATGAGGAAGTTGGGTGCATTGGTTGTGGAGGATAATTTTATGAATTTGGTTAGCGGAGGTCCCAGGATTGAATCCTGTGGACTCCACTTTATTTGGCGTATGGTTTGGTGGTTTTTCTAAATATGGTAGGCGGTTTGGCAAGTGCCCCTAAAATGGCGGAATCGTTACTACATATGGCAAATGGTTTTGGCAGAGGGTATATATAGCGAATATTCCATATATAGCAAAACTACCACCATATTTGGTGGATTTATATATATATATAATTTTTTTTTTTTTTTAAATTCGATCACAAAGCCTCCTTGTGCATTTTGTGGGTGCCACGTGGTGCCCTCCTATTGGGTCATGTGGCATTTGCTGATTTTCCGACTTGTGTACTGACATCACCTTCATGTCACCTCAAGACATGTGGCACCTTCTGGGTGGTGCCACATGGAACTTTTTTATTGGTCCACATGACGCCCTAAAAAGTCCAAATTTTAGTGACACGTGGCATCCTCTAGTGCTTCCATGTGGCATGTTGAAATCATCATGACACATGTCACCCTTTGTGCTTGCCACATAGGCTATATTGACGTTGACGTCATTCGCACTAATGCTGACATCAGCAGTATGGATGCTAACTCATCCCTATTGATTGGGCTAGGTTGACCAAAACTTTGACCATTTATATATTTCGATCCATAAGTTCGTTTGATGAGTCATTTGTGATGTTAGAAATCTTGCGACACGCTCTTCACGATCATGTTGTTTTAACTGTGTTTTGGGAACTTTGAATTTTTTTCCCTTTCTCTATTTGTTGAATCCATTCTGAGCATTTTGAGTTGCCTATGTAATTTCAGAGTTTTTCTTAGCCTTATCTAGCTCCTTTTTGTATCATTCCTTCCCGCTGAGAGCTTTTTGGACCACCAAAATATTTCATTAATCAACTGGTAAGTGAGGGAAGAGTCCCCTCACTTTGTCCTTCTCTATCCACTTTTCCTTGCTTGGATGTGTGCCATTTAATCCTACTCGAAGATAATCAACATCACCCCTGCGTGAAGTCCTCATCCTTCTATCTAGGATGATATCTTCATGTAATTCATCCAAGTACTGAGGTGCAAACTCATCAACTGAAGGTATTGAAATTTCCTCATCGTGATCCATGATCGTGGGAGGCTAAAAAAGTTTCAAGTTCTCTACGTTCACAATGAAGTAAATCTACATTTAAGGTGGAATATCTAAACGAAAATCATTAGTGCTGCTTTTCTCCAAAATAGTGAAGGGTCCATATCGGATGGGATTGATTTTCTTTCCTCCAGCCTTCAATTGTTCCTTTCTTATGTAAAGCCATACCCGGTCTCCAACCTTGAACTGATGATCAACCTTGTTCTTGTCATGTCGAGATTTATACTGTGCTTGACTCTTCTCCAATTGTTCCCTGACTGCCTGGTGTATCTGTTGAATCCTCTGGATGAACTTGCAGGCTCTGTCCTTTGTTTGTTCTTCATTTACATTGGCATCTCTCCCATACATCAAGTCCAAAGAAACGTTTGGTAGGTACCCAAAATATGTCTCAAAAGGTGAAATATGACTGGATGAATGTAAAGATCAGTTATAATCATGTTGTACATAGGTTATTTGTTCATCCCATAACTTAGGATGCTTGTTGCAGTAGCCTTGAAGAAAAAGTACCACTATTTTGTTTACCACCTCTTTTTGTTTGTCGTTCTGTGGATGAAAAGCAATTCTCCTCTTCAATTTGGTGTCCATCATTCTCCACAAGCTAGTCAAAAAATCCCCAAGGAATCGAGTATCTTGATCTGATACAATGGATGTGGGTAAACCAAAGTGAACCCAAACATAATGAAAAAAGTGATTAGCAGTGTTCTCAACAGTGATCTTCTTTTTACATGGCATCAAGATACACATCTTGTTAAACCTATCCACTACAACATACAAATAATCATGACCCCATTTCGTCATTGGTAAACCCCCTACAAAATCCATGGAAATGATTTCCCATGGATGGGATGGAACATGAAGTGGTGATTATAGCCCCAATTTTCCATTAGTGGGCTTACAAGTAGAACACATCACACACCCCTTTACATATTTAGTTACAATTTATTTCATTTGAGGCCTATAACAAAGCCTCTGCAAATGAGCCATAGTTTTTCCTACCCCAAAATTCCGAGACACAAGAAAAGTATGAGCTTCTCCTATCACATGGACTCATTCACTTGTAGGAATACATAGCTTCCCAAGATGATAGAGTAACTTTACCTACAGACAATAGTTCCCTACCTGTGCAACATGGGTTAGCTTCTCATATACTTATTTAAAATCTTCATTGATGGCATATTTTTCTACATAGCTATCATGAGATAAAGAAGTATTCTTCAAAATAATAGGAGCAACAATAGGAGGTATAGAAAGGATATTGGCTACCTTGTTACTTGTACCCTTATTGTACTTGATTACCAAATGAAATTGTTGTAGAAAACCCATTCATCTGTAGTGTTGAGATTGTTTCAGTTTGGTATGTGCTTGAAGATACTGTAAGGGATGATGATCTGTATGTATGATGGTTTCCTTCCCTAACAAGTAGTGCTTCCATTTATTTATGCTTTGAAATAATGCATACAACTCTTTATCATATGTAGGATAGTTACCAACAACTTGGTTAAAAGTTTCAAAGTGGTAACATATAGGATTACGATATTGCATCAATACTTCACCCATGACGTATCCATTGGCATCTATATTGATCTTGAATGGCCATTGAAGATTTGACAATGCTAATACTAGTATAGTACTGATCTTCTCCTTCAAAATGTTGAAAGATTTTTGTTTCTTTCCTTCCCACTGAAAAGTGTTCTTCACACTGGTTAAGGCATGCAAAGGAGCTTCTATAAAGGAGAAGTTGGGAATGAATCTCCTCCAATATTGGACTGCACCCAAGAAACTCTGGATCTCAGTTACACTTTTTGGCTCAAGACATTTTACAATTACTTCAATTTTGGAAGGATCAATTTTCAATTGTCCTCCTACCAAGATATGACCTAGATATACAATTGCATTCTTTCCAAATTCAAATTTAGACATTTTCACATACAACTTTTCCCTTTGCAAAGTATCCAATACTTGTTTTACATGCCTTACATGTTCATCCCAAGTCCTTCTAAAAATGAGAATGTCGTCTAAATACACTGTAATGATCCCAAGCCAAATTCTTTCTTGGAATCACTAACTACTACTAATTTATTGAGTTATTAAGTGCATACAAGATTCATCAACACATGGAGATCACAATATATTCAAGATGTAGAAGCACAAGCAAAGATCTGACCTTTTTATTATGAGCAATGTAAGATCAATACAATAGATGGCCGATATGGCATAAACCTCAGATGGTCGTACAAGCAATAGGTATGAGCTGCTACAAAATGCTCCCGACAATACAAAATAAGCCTCCAAAGGTTGGATATACAATGAACACTAAATCAAGCAGATCTGAGCCGTACTAATGCTCAACCTCCAAGATGGAAAGTGCCACGTCCTGCTAGAATGATGAAGCCCTGAATAATTCTTCCCTGCTACCAAAAGTGTCCAATCATCCCAAGAAATATGCCAAATGATAGATCGGGCAACTGTAAGGAAAACCCAGATGTCCAAATTCCCAAATCCACTCTCAAACCCCATAGATCTGAACTCTCCACTGAATGGTGTGCCCCATTGGATGAATGAAAACCTAGTTGGTTCGACCTTGATGAAGGAGGCCTCCAAATGCTCCGAAACTCTCCAAGAATATAGATAAGGCTATGAGAATCTCGTGGGAGAAGTTTCAGGCTTAGATCTCAAGCAGATCTCCCTAGATATGAGTTTTACTGAATCACAGAACGTCCCCTATGGCTCCACGATGTCCCAATCTGCAGACAAAATGTAGAATGATGATAACCCTCCAGAAAATCCCTCAAACTGATGGTCCTGCCCCTGCAAACAAAACCCAACTGTCGGAATGGCCCCAGGCCCTCAGGATAAGCTGGATCGAACCTCCCTCGATAAGTTGGCCCTGAGACTA
>ML778693.1:1048909-1070707 GCA_009831015.1 Picea engelmannii | reverse complement strand
CCGCGTTGGCTGGGGCCGTGGATGTTTCCCCGTAGGGGTTTTACCACGTGAAAACATCGGTGTGTTGATCTTTGATCTGGTTATGTGAGTGGTTACTGAAGGTGTTCGTCCTCTGTTGGAATACCTGTGTTGTCGAACAACCACTATGTTTGTGGTGTCTTTTTATCTAAAAATGACTGTCTCCATGCCTCGATCCGTCTGACACTTTTTGGCCCAAGACACACCCCTGCCTCATTTTTCATGTGACATCCTCTACAATAAATGATTGAGAAATATCGAAAAGAGTTCCCCAGTCCGTACAAAGTCCGTACGGGCACGCTCGGTTCTCCTCTCTTGATTTGTTCTGAACACTGGCCGAACTCCCCTTCTTATACAATTTTGTGGGTGGTTGTGCATTGATGAGGAAGTTGGGTGCATTTGTTGTGGAGGCTAAGTTCAGAACTTTGGTTAGCGAAGGTCCAAGGATCGAATCTCATGGACTCCTCTTTATTTGGTGTACTGTTTGGTGGTTTTTCTAAATATGGTGGGTGGTTTGGCAAGTGCCCCTAAACTAGAAAAACCGTTACTACATCTGGCATATGGTTTTGACAGAGGCTATATATAACGAATATGCCATATATATCAAAACTGCTACCATATCTGACAAAGTTCTGTTTATATAAAACTTTTTTTAAAATTTAGTCACGGAGCCTCCTTGTGAATTTTGGGGGTGCCACGTGGCACCCTCCTATTGGGCCATGTGGAATCCATTTATTTTACCGCCTATGTGCTGACGTCACCTCCATGTCACCTTAGGACACATGGCACCTTCTGGGTGGTTCCATGTGGCATCGCTTGGGGGTGCCATGTGGCATTTTTTTACTGGTCCACATGGCGCCCTAAAAATTACAAATTTGAGTGACACATGGCAACCTCTGGTGCTTCCACGTGGCATGCTAACATTATCATGAAACGTGTCACCCTATATGATTGCCACATAGGCTATACGGATGCTAACATCATTTGCACTGATGTCGACGTTAGCAGTACAGATGCTGATGCATCCCTGCTGATTGGGCTAGGTTGACCAAAACTTTGACCGCTTATATTTTCTGATTCGTAACTCAGTTTGACAAGTCATTTTCATCGTTAGAAATATTGCGATGCGCTCTTCATGATCATGTCATTTTAACTGCATTTTGTGAACTTTTATTTTTTCCCCTTTCTCTGTCTGCTGAAGCCATTCTAAGCGTTCTGAGTTGCCTCTATAAGTTCTAAGTTGCTCTTAGCCTTCTCTGGATCCCTTTTGGATCAAGAAATCCATTGTATAACCGGTAATATTAGGAGGATCCTCTTACACTAGAGTTAAGCACGATGTCACGTGAGGTTGGTTGAAGGGATATCCCCCTGATACCTTCTTAGCATCAGATATATTTATGGGGACTTATTCATATATGGGGATATTGCTAGTACCTTTACCTCTTTGAGAGCCAGTGCTTTCAAGGTTTCAGGCTTTGTTATGCTACCCATACGGTGGACCTGACTTATGATTGTTTTCATGTGCATTGGTTATATTGTGGTTTCTTAGTTGCTTGACTTAGGTACCACATAGGTTACTTGTCGGGGTTATTCTACAGGTACCCTGGGTCAGATAAGGGTCGAACAACACACAACCTTTATGGAGGATTATCTCTATGGGGGGATCTAACCAGCTGGTTGTTAAGCCCATGAGAGCCCTTATAATTGATTATGTTAACTCTAATCTTTAGCAGAGGAGTCTCAGGCCCATCTTGGGCGAGGCATACCTACTTTAGAGAGGGAAGCCCCTTTTAGCCACTTTATCCTGTTTGTGTGCATATTGGTCATTTGATTATTTTGTTGTGCTCTCTGATTACTAGTTAGCCTTAGGATTTGATTTTTATATCACAAGTCTTCAGTCATCGTCGAGCCATACCAGCTTCCCCATAGGTCTCTCCACTTGTTACAATTACCACCACATTTTGAGTATTTTCCTTATAAAAGACGTAAAGTTATCAAATGTTGTACACACACCTCCACTTAACAGACTTGTGATCATACATGTATGAGTATTGAATCGAGTCAAAAAGATACTAGGAGTCCTTCAACTCCCATACCCACTATAGTTAATGGTACTCCTTCGACCCCTTCAACCACCATGTTTGTAATGTCGTAGGTTCCTATCATCTCACCTGTCTGGCCTATAGTGAATACTCAACCTATATCCTTGAAACCTTTTGGGTCCCTTTTTCACTCATCGGCCTACAATATTCAATCCATCCCTATGTCCTCTATCCTTTTTTCTTATGGTATGTCGAATTTCACTTCAGAATTATCATCCTCCATCCCTACGACTAGTATGAATACTAGTATTGGACTTGGGGGCATGGATCCTTCACATACTCCTTTCTCGTTTGGTGGTTCTCATGTCCCACAAATGACTCCTATAGTTTGAGGCCTTCCTCCTTTTCACCCCGGGTCTAATCCTTGTTCTAATGCTCCTGGATGGAGTAACCAACTTGGCAGACAAGATATTTCTCATGGTATGTCCTTTAGACCCACCTCCTATGTATCGAATCTGACTAATACATTTGGCACAACGAATTCACCTTTATCCTCTGGATTCACACATAGAGGAGGTCAGTTTCATACCTTGGGCAACTCCCAAACTAGAGCCCCTTTGGCTGGGGGCAGTTTTTACATCCCTCATCAGAACATTCCTACCGGAATGGTGCCCAAACAACCCCTCATGAATCAGTTTGAAGGAGGGTATTACATACCTGGGCAGGGCCATGGTTCTCACCAAAACCCTGGATGGGCTGCAACTCCCCAACAACAATCTTTCCAGGGATCTTGGGGCTAGATGTCGCAACCTCGTATCCCTTTTCTAGCCATGCTCAATCTGCCAGACTTGTATAAGTTAATGAATGATTTTGTGTTTCATGATCCAACATGGCCCCCTATCCCCACCACGATTCCTTAATATATTCCAAAATTTGAGGGTAAGAATGGTGAGTATCCTGGTGAACACGTTAACACTTTTCACCTATGGTTCTCTTCAAATTCCCTTAATGACGATTCTATTTGGTTGAGATTGTTTGAATGCACCCTCATGGGGGTTTCCTTGAAATGGTATACTGATCTACCTAGGGAGTCATATGGAACTTTTAATCATATGGTTTTAGTCTTCCTAAACCACTTCCAATTGTCGGTTCGTTACAATGTTGGATTAGAACTTCTATCAACCTTACACTAAGACAAAGTCACTCATATATCAGATCACATCTAGGAGTGCCGTAAACGAAAGAGGTTTATCAAGACTTGAACACCCCCAAAATTCCTACTAGAGTGGTTCCTCAAGTCTCTCTTGCCTTATATTTCAAAGAATGTTTCTACATTCGGGGTTACATTTGAGGAAGAAGAAATTTTTAAATCCCAATAGTTAGATATTATATATGTTCAGTATGCGATGTTAAACGAGATTTTTCCGGATTCACCAAGTTCAAAATATGACCCTAGAAAAAATCCCGGGCCTCATGCCGATGGCATTGTAGGCTCCACCAATGTGAAATCCGTAGACTCGGTGACAAGCCATTTGAAAGAGTTGTCTCTAAACTAGCCTATAGGAGGGCCAGCTTCATCTGTGTCCTCCAATCCCACTCAGTCGGTGGATGTACATTATGTGCAATCGTCGACCAACCCGAATGGTAACCAACAACCAGGAGGGAATAAGAATAAAGGATGTAATAATAATCGTAAGGGTGGGAAGAATAATAAACCCAAGGAGAATGGTAATAATGAGAATAAAAATAGTAATGCTGGTGAGGGAAAGAAAGAAAGGAGGAAGGTAAAATTTCCCTATAAGCTTTGTACAAACAATCACCTTACCCATTTATGCCCCAAACTTGCATAAACTATGAGGATTTTGTCTCTACCACTCGTTGTGTTGGCTAATCCTTTTCCACATAATCAACACTTGGCCTCGAGCTCCTCAAATTCTAAAAATGTGGCGAGTGGGACTCAAAATACACCGATGCAAGACAGTGATCATTTATGAATCAATATGGTTAAACCTGAGGTTAATATATCCACTTGATCTTGTGATTATAGTTCTCCATAGACTATACCTGGTCTAGAGTCTCCACCTCCTCTGGAGATGCCCTTACAGATCGAAAAACCAAAGCTCCTATCGTGTATTCTGAAAGGAGTACTCAAGTGCTCTACCCACAATCGTAATACTAGAGCCACCAAGAATTACCCTATTATTGAGGATCTGGGTCAAAACCCTTGTGCGATGTCGGCTCTGGAGGTACTCCAAACTTGTCCTTCATAGAGGAATTCCTTTCTATCTATGTTAGTACCTCTAGATCCTTGTGGCTTGAAAGTTATCAAGTTTGACATCACAGATGTGAAGCCTCGCTTACCTTACCATGTGGCATTCCAAATCCACATGGGTTACTCGAAGTATAACATCAAGCGTATTATTTTTTGTGAAGGCATTGTAACATTTGTGATGTCCCTGGTCTATTGGAAATCCCTCGACTCTCCAACCCTTTATCAGTCTCCGACCATGTTGACTACTTTTGACGGTTGTTCATTCTGCCCTCACGATATTCTCCTGCCTTTCCGGTCCAGTTAGGTGGGAAGACGGTAGAGGTGGATGTCGATGTGGTTTATGTGCCCCTCGATTATAACTTGTTAATAGGATGGAATTGGACTTACGCTATGTCTGAAATCATATCATATGTCTTCCTTACTCTTTGTTTTCTTCACGATGGGAATATCGTGACGATCGACTAGTTTTCCTTTGTGTATGCTAGCCCCAATGCATTTGTTGGACCATCGATCCCCGTGATCGACAATTATCAACCAAGAACTAAGAATATCAGTATCAGAATGTATTCATCCCTTATGGGTACCTTCGACTTCATGGAACTATTTCACCATATATATGCCATGTCCAGTAGGTACGTTTCATCATAGAAGTCCATTCCTTTCCACACTTCCTATTTTAATGATCCTTGGACCCTACCTTCCTCGACGACATCTTTTGAAGGTCAGTTACATTTTGGAATGGCCATGACACTATCGACAACAAATATTGTGTATCAAGTTGTTCTTGACTCTTCCAACGATCTCGATCCTGTTACCTCACGGAAAGATGAGGAGGATCCTGTTTTAGAGTCCATGTGGGCCACTTCATCATCTTGTTGACATGACTACCTCGATGATACTTTACCTTTAGATGAATTTATCGTCAAGGCCATGAATGGTTCTGACAGGCCTTGGGATGATATTCATCACCTCTCTTATTTTCTCCTGAAGCTTGATAGAATCGAACAAGATGATTTTATATCTACTTTGAGAGAGATAGTCAGACACATCGTAGTTCCACTTGATACGCATGGAATTTATGTCGAAGGAAACATGGAGACTATCCCCCCTACCATCATGATCAATATCTCTTATATCCTTGGAAAGATTGAAAATGTATACATCGATGCAGATTGTTCGCCAGAAGAAATTCTGACCTACACCGAACTCTTCAAGGAATTTCGAGATGTATTCACTTGGTCATATGAAGAGATGCCAGGAATAAACCCTTGAATGGTCAAACATGAGATTAAAACTTACCTGGATGATAAGCCTATTCGACAATGTATTAGAGATATCAATCCTAGGGATGCCTCTACTATTAAGGCAGAGGTAGAAAAATGACTTAATGCTGGCTTTATCTACCCAGTTCCCTTGACTGAATAAAAAGAAAGGAGCCATCTGAGTATGCATGGAGTTTCATGACCTAAACAAGGCCTATCCTAAATACAACATCCCGAAACCTTTCATCAATCATATTCTCGACAAGTGTGAGGGAACTGAAGTTTTTTCTTTCATGTACGGATTTTCAGGCTATAACCAAATTCATATTAAACCTGAGGAACAACATAATACAACATGTATTTTCCCTTGGGGTACTTTCTCATACTAGAAGATTCCTTTCGGTCTTAAAAAGGTCGGAGCAACCTTCCAATGAGCTATGACCTTCGCATCTCATGATCTCAAGCATATAGTTGAATCCTATCTTGACAATCTTGCTACTCACTCCCGTAAGAGAGTGGATCACCCTAAACACCTTTGAATAATATTTGAAATATGTCACCATTATCGCATCTGATTGAACCCTCATAAATGCATATTTTGTGTTAGGTCAGGTCGACTTCTAGGATTTTTAGTCTCTAAGATTGGGATCACGATAAATCCATTAAAGGTTGAAGCAATACCTTAGTTGCCTCCCCCGCACATTATTCACCAACTTCAAGGTTTGCAGGGGAAAGATAACTTTTTACGACATTTTATAGTAAAATATGCCAATATTAGTAAGGTTTTCATGTGTCTCTTGAAGAAGGACACTCCTTTTATCTAGGATGAGTGAGCCTAGGAATCCTTCAATGCTTTGAAGAAATCCTTGGCATCAACACCTCTGCTGAGGTCTCCAGAATATGGTAGATATTACTTTCTTTATGTTGCCACATCCAAAGAAATGATTGGTATGGCGTTGGTTTAAGAGGATGATGAGCTCCATGATCATGTAATTTATTTTCTTAGTATAAATTTAGTCAGCCCTAAACTCAAGTATTCTCATGTTGAAAATCTATCTTTGGTTGTTGTGCATGCAGTCCAACAATTACAAAATTGTATATTTCTTTGAAAAACTACTATGGTTTCCAATGTCAATCCATTTCAATATCTCCTTACAAGGCGTATCATAGGGGGAGAGTACAATAAATGGATTTTCATTCTACAAGAGTTCGATCTAGATTTATCTTTTGAGAAGTCCAAGAAATTGCTACTTTTTGTAGAGTTAATATATAACTTCCCTCGGTTAGATGAGGGTGTTATTCATGTTGATTCATTTTTGTATGAACACATTTTCCTTGTCTCATCGTCAGACCCCTGGTATGGAGATTATTTTTTCTATCTTTAAACTTTGAATTTCCCTTAGCATCTCTCGCGAGATGACCGACGACGTATATGATACCAAGAAAATAACTACCTTATCGTCAATGACACTCTGTGTCTTCGAGGAGTAGACATTATATTCTGTCATTGTTTAACTCATGAAGAATTTGAGTATGTTCTAAATGACTTCCGCAATGGGGCCTGTGTTGGTCATTTATCCGGGCTTGCGACGACCCAAAAATTTTTGCAGTTCCGTTATTTTTTTCCATCTATATTTAAAGATTGCATTGAATCAATTAAGAAGTGACACCCCTACCAAGTGCTCACTCAGAAAATGTGCTTGCATCCATCCCCTCTCCATCCAACCATTACCATCGGTCCCTTCACCAAGTGGGCAGTGGACTTTGTGGATTGCAACTATACTTCGGTTGGGGGGCATCGACACATTATCATGGCTCTATACTACTTTACTAAGTGGGTCGAGGCCATGCCTATAGTTAAATCCTATGGGAATACTGTTATCTTATTCGTATTCAATCAAATTATAGCCACATTCAGAATCCCGAGTGAGATTGTCACTGATCATGGAATTCACTTTCAAAATGAAATGATGGAAGAACTAGCATCAAAACTAGGGTTTAAGAATGGTCATTCTTCCCCTTACTACTCCTAGGAAAATGGACAAGTAGAGGCTGTGAATAATTCTCTCAAGACCATTTTACATAAAACTATAATCTAGAGCAAGTCTGACTAGAATATCATGTTGTATCCTAAACTTTGGGCATACCGAACCTCGGTCAATACTTCCACTGATTTTTCTCTTTTCTAGTTAGTACATGGTGTGGATTCAATATTACCTATTGAATGCGAAATCCATTATCTTATAATGGCAGTTGATCTCCTACCTGACACTTCCTATCTCTAACAACGCGTCGTACACCTAGAGAGTCTAGATGAGAAGCTTCGAGATGACTCTATGACTATCAAAGCGAATAAAAGACGTGTCAAGGTCCAATACAATAAGTCTATCTGTCCTTGGAAATACGTTGAGAGTGAGTTAGTCCTTCTATATGATCAAGCCAAAGAAACACTAGGGGAAGGAAATTTCAAACCCATGTGGCATGATCCCTATATCGTGCGACGTGGCTTAGATAAAGGAGCCTAAAAATTAGAATATTATGAAGGGAACATGTTGGTTGAGCCCAAGAATGGGCTCTATTTGAAAAGGTATTACACTTGAGTCCCAAGCTTGGGCATAACTCTTTGTATACTAATGTAATTTAGTGTATATATATTTTCCCTTTATTTTTATCTTTAGCTTGATTATCGATTTTTCCCTTGGTTGGCAGATGTCAATGGAGTATTCTGTCTACTTAGGATTCACAGACAGGGCCATTCATCATACATGGAACTTAGCTTCCTCCGCTTAGGTTGTTTACTCACATGAGGGTCTACTGGTGTCTTCAGGTAGCGTATTCCTAGGGACATCCTTGAATAATGTGGCCGAATATAGCGTCGTTATAGAACTTTTTCACGATGAAATTTCACATGGTATTCACTCTTTAGAGGTTCTCCTAGACTCCCAGTTAGTAGTATGTCAATTGAATGACAGTTACCATGTGTCTGACCCTACTACTCCAATGATTCCTATGGGTACGACTTTTGGAGCGACAATTTTATTTTATTACTTATCATCACATACCTAGAAGTTCTAATTGTGTATCTGATGAATACGCTAATTTTGTTTTATATTTCCATTTGTCACATAACTAAATCAAAGAAAACATTATCATCAATGTACACATTGTAACATAAGTAAAGGTGAAGAACCATGTTTTTATATATATTTCAAAAAATATGATGTTTATAGTACAAAATTGGGGCTAACACCCTCAATATACATATACAACCAATCATACAATAGTCATAACATCTATGCTTGTGGCACCGTATGATTGTCATGGTATCAAAATATGACGTTTGCGAGATGCTGAAAGAGTCATACCCAAGAAAGGGGCACACCTACCACTTGTCGCTGCATAGCCTTCGGCAGACCCTTCACTTGAACCATAGGAATTCTCTGTGTCAAGTGAAACAATTTTCCCTACATGATTTGAAGCACTCTCTCTATGTCCTCTAACACTTCCTCATATCCCTGGTTCCTTCGATGATGTCATGGAAGTCCATATGACCTTCATGGACCTATGTCTGTGTCACATACATGTTTAATTAGTACTTAACATCATCCAAAAATATTTTTGTCTCCTTATACAAAAATAAAAATAAAAATGAAGTAGTTAAAACAATTTGACATACCTATGTCTCCGTAGGCAAAACCTGGTGGTAATGGCATGCCAAGATCTCCTCTAAAGTCAATCCCTGCATAACGGTAGTCATCTAGATCTATCACTTGCCAACTCCACCAGAAGTATAAGTTATCATTGTAGGGTGTTGGAACCCTACCTCCCCCCTTATGCCTCATTACCTTAGTCCACCATGCCATGGCTGGATCGTGAGGTCGACGTGGAATAATATCGACTCTAGGTCCCAAGCCTGGAACCTACTCAAAGAAAAAAATACAAAGGATAGAAATGAACCCAAAGTTCCTTTTACTACCTTGTTTTCATTCTGTCAGTTGGCTCTTCATGTTGTCCAGTAGTGAGGTGCAATAGTCATACACCATGGTTCGTAAGCACTCTACTGAGTATAACACAAGTGGCCTTGATGCCTGGTGCAAAGAGGTCGATCTTGTGATTTGTGTCAAAACGAGGACAACAATCTTGAGACTTAGATTATTTATCACTTTAATGGGGAGTTGGATCCCTACCTTCTTGGTCCCTACAATACAATGATCGACTATGTATTCCTTGATTTTCATACCACTCCCAGCTCCCTAAGATTGGAGGTTGACCACCTCACCTTGATGCGCCAATCCCATCAAGAAATAAATGTCCTCAATTTCAATCCTTAATGGTTGTCCATCAAGGTTGAATCTCTCACTATCTAGATCCTAGTAGTCCACAAGCAATTGTAGCAATCTCACTAGAGCCCTTTGGGGACCTGGATATTTCTCCACTACAACATCCACCTCCTCATGCTCTCTTTCTCTCTACTCTATCACCATCCTGCAAGAGTCAAACCCTTTTTTGAGTTAGATACCTTTAAAAAACATTATCCACAGACATGTATGCGAGATGTAGTGTACACAGTCACGTATACAGATTCTTATAAGGTGTTTTTTTTTAAAATAACCGCATATAAGCATGTGTAGACGTGACTTGATAAATTGTAGCGCGTGTACACCTAAGTTTTGAAGTTGTGCCCTAAATAACTTAGAAAAGGAGGCCTAATTACAAAATTTAATCCACTGAAAATAAAGAGAGAAAGATGAATTGCTTGGTCCAGATGGTCATCGCTTCCATCGCTCATAGCTCTCGCAATCACCAGTTGAATTTCAGAGGAAATTTGGTCCAAAATCCACTATTTGGGTAAAAAATACAAATGGTATAGTAAAATTGTTTTTTTTTTCTATTTATAGCAAATTTTTACCCACTTTGCATAGTTTCATCCAATATTTTGGCCTAATGGACTAATACGATAGTGGATGGAGTTGGTTTTTGTAGTTTTATCCAGGGATTCTTGCAGTTTCCAGCGCCATGTTGCTCATTCGTAACTTTGGACAGGTATTTTCATTACCTAGCATATAGGATAGGCATCCAATCCATCGTGCACACTTGCATCGTCCTATGACTGTCACTCATATGCCTTAGGTACGAACCCATTTCATAGCGACAAAGAACCTTCTATATGCAACTAGAAGTGTTGTTATTGAATGGTAGAGATTTACCAAACATGGGTACCCTAGTTATATCCCCTGCTTGATTTGGTGCCCATGTAGAGATTTTTGTCCGTAGGAATGTGAGTCCCTTATAGCTAATACATAATTTTATGTTGAACCTCATTTCTTATTCATAATCATACTGACTTGTACCTAGATGAATCCCAAATGAGTTTGAGTTAATCTCTTTTTGGACTCGTTTAAAAAAGTGAAAAGATTGTCGAGTGCACTTGTCTCTTTCAAACCAATTAGACTAAGATTATGAAAAAGGAAATTTTTTGTCGTTAAGTTGTAATTGCATCTCATTCTCTTGCTTTCAGTATTGAACCTATTGTCAGTTCTCTCTTTTTACGTTATAATCCTTTCACCTCAACAATTTGCATCATCATCCAAGCAGAGCATTTTTTATATCATTTGCAGCTTGACACCCTATACCTAGGAGGAAACATTTCCCCGAGTGTCCATCTCCTGCATGCACCTCCTTTCATTGAGCATAGGTATGTTCCACTGGTAGAATTAGTTTTTCTTACTTGTGACACTTGTTTCCTCCTCTGTATCATAACATTCAGTTGACTATGAAAAAACAAAAAAAGACAGTCGGGAAAGGAATATTATCTTATATTGGAAGCAGTCGTGTTGCCTTTGAACAGAGCACAAAATTTTTTAGTCCACTTGTCATAAAAAAAATTGTTTTATCATGACCTTAGGAAGTTGAGCTCATTACAAAGAGTTTACTCTTTTGAATGTTTACTCTTCCAGTACCTATGGAGAGTTTGATTTATGCCTCCTGCATCTCAAAGTTTCATCATTGAGTCTATGCTTCTAGAGTCTTCCATATGTCTCATGCTCTTATTGAAAGGATGTTTGTCAACCTGTGATGGTCATTCCTCAAAACTCTTGAATTTGCATGTCGACCATACCCTCAGTGTGTCACAAAATAATATGAATTTGTAGTCCTATCATGCACCTTGGTCCTACTTTCCTCATTGGTAGGTAACCTTGAACCCAACAATTGACATTTCATCACTGGTCGTTGATTAGGTGGTTTCCCTTGTGTTCGATGACAAGACATATATTCACACATTGGGATTCATGCAGTGTCTTGGATTCCATTATCCTTATTGGTGGTCTCCTTGCCTTTGTCAACAGTTTTCCTTATTGGATTCTATTCAAAGGGTCTTTTTCATGTACCGCTTGCATCTGGCACACGCGAAAGACACACAGGGTCGTTGGTTCATGAAGATGTTCTTCGTCCAATTTCCTCCAAATCATTAATGTCCTACTTTTAACTCATGCTGAATGATGAAATATGTCTCAATTATCTCCTTTCAGTGGGTATCCTTCCATCGACTTCAGGCCATCTATTCTAGAGACAATACCTAGAGTCCTATGAGTACCTAGAGGCTTGCAATCATTAGTGGCAGTTCTTCTCACCATCGATAGTTGGGAATACATCAATGTCTCCTGATTTATGGATTATTCAAGTGTTCAACCTTCACACATCTATTCACACTTGTAAAAATGTAATCGGTGCCTTGATACCTACTTTCATTATCGGTAGGTTGTCTTGCATTTGCTAACAATATACCTTAATGACCGGTAATCAAACGATGTCTCATTATGTTCGACCTCAACTCCTTTATTCACATTATGTAGACTTGCACCATTGAAGGATTGTGTACAATACTTGAGGACATTAGTTCATAGTCACATATTTCTTGAGATGTTGCTATCTTTGATTGGACCAATACCTATGTGACTTCAGTGATCATGGGAGATCAGATTGTACTCCATTGTATACATATATATTAATATTGATTTTGAGACTAGTTTTACTAGGCCTTGTTCATGACTATGACATCCTTTGGCATGTAGACACCTTTGTATTCCCTATTCATGGCCATGGACAACTGTTTGGTATATTTTCACATGGATCTACAATGTAATTCAATTGGCAGCCATGTTTGCAAAGTCAGTGTAGATTGTAATATTCTCATGAGCAACTAGTTCTTCCAGTTGGGTCTCCATTAATCCACTTATGGGTCTGATAATGTATTTTTACCACTGCAGATACTCCTATGACCTCACACCTTAGGGGGCATCTGTTATATAAATATTTTCCTCACCCTATGAAAACTTGCACAGAAGGCCTTTTTCCATTTTCCTATGCAAACTTGAACTCCCTTTTTACAAATCCCAGAGCTAAAAAACATTATTTTTCCACATATATGTGCCCTATCAATTGTAAAGCATGCGTATATGTAGGATGCACCACTACATCCCATGTAAATTGGGTTTTGTGCTCAAAATAAAAAATGGTGTCAGATTTCCATGTGACATCATGAGATCCATTATCCTTGGCCTTACATATACTGGAAACGTTCTGACTCGGCCCTTCAGTTCCACTTGAAGGATATAAATGGGACAAATCCGAGCTATTGAAAAGAGGAGAAAAGTTCAACTTTGAGATCAAATTTACTTTGGAGAAATTATTCACTTCATATTGAGTCTGCATCCCTTTGTCCTTTTAAGTATGAACACATTGTTCAACCCCCAAGCTCTTCCCTACATGATTGAGAACTTCATTGTCTCTCTTTTATGAGCTTGCCTTTGGAGGAGGATTGAAGTGTGGAGACCTAGCTGGAAGGGACTTAGTTTCTCGGTTCTGAATCGTGCTAACACGGAAGTTTGTAATTCCTTCATTTATGTTGATTACATTTTAATAGAAATACTCTTTTCTCATCCAATTAATATCTTGCAAATATTTGAATTGTTATTACATGGGTGTATTTGTTATGAATGTTGATGAACTATGCTATTGAATTTGATAAAACTATATATTATCACCATATGCTTGTGTTTCTTGGTTGTTGAGGAGAAGTTGCAAGTGTATTCCTAAGAGTCAAGTGCTCAATGATGGACTTCATCGAGCATCTGGATGAGGTAGGCCTTTTATCTTGTCTTTATAGCATATTTGTTTGTATAGCATACATGAAATTAGAGTTGATTTCTACAATCATTTCTATCTGTTGTGTTTTACCCCTAGCTATAGATATATTTTCTTCATAACATCCCATCTCCTGTTGAGTGAATAGGGATCATACTGTGGGATGAGGCACGATGACTTTGGTGTGATTTTTCAAGATGTAAGATATGAAATGTTTTACTTTTTTGTATAATGCATAAGCCTATTTGTCTATAGCAGGGTAGTTCAGTTCAAATCCTTGGATATTCGTGATCATAAATGATATCGGTGCTTCATTGTTGTCATCATATTTCTAGGTCAATACTGCAACCCAGGACTAGTCGGAGGTGAAAGTATAGAGGAAAAAATATTTACTAAAATCGGGACTTCGCAGCACCGAAGCTTGAGAGATTGTAATATTGATATTGTTGAAGGAATATTTTCGCTCGCCATCCCATTTAAACTCTGCCTCCTTGCAAATAATGTTTTGTACGGGTTTGAGAGTTTCAACAAAATCAGGCGTGAACTTCCTCACAAAGTTAATTTTCCCAAAGAAGGATTATATAGCCATTTTCTTATCGGGAAAGGGAAGACGAGTTATTGCCTTGATTCCTTCAAGGTCTATATGAATTCATTCTTGAGATATATTATGACGTAGTAGTTCCCCTTCCTCTACACCAAAGATAGTTTTCTCAGGGTTCAAAGATATTCTTTATTTCCTACACCTTTCAAAAATTTGGGTTAGATGTTGGATGTGGTCTTCTTTGTTATTTGAATACAAAATCACGTCATCCAAATATAATACTACACACTTGTTCATCAATCCATGAAAGGCTACTTCCATGGCCCTTTGGAAGGTTTCCCCTGCATTTATCAACCCAAAGGGCATGCGTTTATAAGAAACAGTTCTCCACTTGGTTCAGAAGGTAGTCTTCAATTGGTCTTCCTCTAAAACTAGGACCTGGTTATAACCTAAGAAACCATCTAGAAGGGAAATGATTTCAGAGCCATACAAGGTCTGCAATATTTGTTCCATGGTCGGGACTGGGTAGTTATTATTTTCATATGCTCTATTACGGTTTCTAAAATCTACACACAGGTGGATCTCCCCAAAAATTTTCCTGAAAGGAACCAAATTGTGTTAAGACCTAAATAGTGGCTCATTACCCCTTAATTGGGGCATATTATATTAGTAATGTTATTTTATTTATGTCATCTTTAGTCCATTACTTGTAATTATACCTCCTAGTCTCCTATATATACCAAGGAGACTTTTTCATTTTGAATCATATTGTAATTGTACATTTATGTGGGCATAAGGAGGTTGCCCTCTTGAATAGGATTATTATCTGAATTTCTCTCTTTTTCAAGGCATTGAGTACTTATTCTGAGGTTTTTCTATGCTATATATATATATTTGGTTCATAACATATGGTATCAGAGCTCAAGGTCTTGGGGTTTCACTGCTACACCTGAGACACCTTGGAATTTTCGCTATAACATTTTTTATAAAATGTTCTAGAAGGAATGACTTGGAGGATATTTAGGAGATGGATCGATGTATGTTGGGTTAAAATTTCAGCTCCTAAGGCCTTATACTTTTGAAGATACAACCTGTGCAAGATAGGGTTCTAGAATCATCTTGAACTGAGTCATTGCAGAATTTTCACTATAAAAATGTTTCTATAACATTACATATCCTATATTCTGGAGGATATTCATAGAAATTAGTAAGATATATGTGGTACAAATTTCAGCTTCTGGGTCATCTTAAATTTGTATATACACCCTGTGGAAGATAGGGTATCTGGCTAGTCCTATTGACTATTCTCAAGAAGGTGTTTCAGGTAAAACAAACATAAATTCTTCCTAGAGTGTCCAAATTGAGTGAAACTAGTTTCATTGGATAGTGGACAGTTTGTAGTATATCTGGCACGAGTTTCATAATTTCATATCAATTATTTTGTGTGGGGCACTCTATACAAGTGAGATCTCCTGGAAAGGAAAAAAAGAATCAAGTTGTGGGGAAGTTACCATAAATTCTACTTGGCACATCCAATTTTGATAAAAACTATGGCATTGGAGATAAGAAATATATAAGAACTACAAAAAATAAAGTTTAATACCCAGAAGGGTCGAAACGTTGGAGATACAATAGAAGAAAGATTTTCTAGCAGAACCACCTCAAAATCAAGGTTCAAAAGTGATACTTGGCCAACATGCCACCCAAAAAGGGAACTTATACACCAAATAAGCCTCCATAAAATCCTAATTGGACTCTTGATGAAGGTCAATAAATGTGTAGGGACACAAATGATTTACAAAAGAAGCCAGTAACAAAATATGAACTACAAGAGATGGAAGCTAAGTTGGAGGCAATACATACTAAGATGGATGGTTTAAAAGAGGAGATCATGGAAGGATTGAAAAATTTCATAATAGAGAGGACACCTGAAAGTGAAAATGTATCCCATGAAATTCATGATGAGGACACAAGGAAGTTGAATCAAGAATGGAGAAACTCTAACTTTGGGTTGAAGACCAACCACGTTCCTAAGATTGATATGAGTAAGTTTGATGGCAAGGACCCTATCACATGGATACTTTAGATGGAGCAATTCTTTGATCTACATAATGTGCCACATACACAAAAGGTACAAATTTCTTCTTTATATTTAGAATCCAATCAATTTTTATGGTATATATGGCTTTGTTATCGCAAATCACTCGTCACTTGGACAATTTTCACGGAAGAAATGATAGCACACTATGAGGATACAAGGAGCAATAACTTCTTTAGCCAATTGATAAATCTCAAGCAAAAGGGTTCAGTTAAAGAGCACATTGAGAACTTCCAAAGATTGAATATAAAGGTAACAAATATTCCAAGTGAGCACTTGATTGATGTATTCATAGGAACTTTAAGAGATAATATTGAACATGAGGTTCGCCTTTGGGAACCCAAATCATTGGAGAATGCATTTAGGGTGGCAAGAAATGTTGAAAGTAAAAATATGGCTATGGCTACTACAAGTACCAATCCTAACATCTATAGAGAGAATAATGCTCCTTTTTCTAAAACACCTCAACCTACAAAGTTGACACCTGAACAATTGGAGGAAAGAAAAGAAAAAGGTTTATGCTTTGATTTTGATAGCAAGTACAGTAAGGGACATAAGTGTGGTGAGAAGAAGTTATTCCACATAGATTGTGAAGAGGAAGAAGAGCAAGAACATGAACAAGAACCATCTCAAGATGAAGACGTAGAATCAATTTCGTCTGAAGAGTTGACTCCCACGATATCGTGTAATGCATTGGTTGGAATTAACACTCCTCAAACCCTCAAGATCAAAGGATATATCAAAAATAAAAAGTTAATAGTCCTAATTGATTCTGGCAGTAATCATAATTTTATTCACTATAAATTAGCCAAAGATCTCAATTTCTTTGTATATCCATTACCAAAGTTTCAAGTAATGATTTCAGATGGAGGAAGTATCAATTGCTCAGGAAAATGAAATAAAATCAATCTTACTATGGGGGGATATGTAATGAATAGTCTAATGATTTATATAGCCATGGGTGGTTTTGATGGTGTACTAGGAATCCAATGGTTACAATCATTAGGAACAATGGCTTTTAATTTTCAAGAACTTTTCATGAAATTTTCATTGGAAGGAAAAGAAATTGAGCTAAGAGGTATCAGAGGGAAACCCGATAAGGTGATAATCTCTAATGGAATGACAAAATTATTGAAAGAGGGGCATCAAGGTGTTATTGCACAACTATGTGCACTATATGTTCAAACATCTAAGCCATCTATTCCTCTAGATCTCCAAGGGATCATTGATAAGAATTCCAAAGTATTTGAAGATATTCCCAAAGGTCTTCCACCCACTCGAAATCATGATCATGATATTCACCTAATTCTTGGGAGTGTTCCTCCTAACATCAGGCCATACAGATACCCTTATGCCTAGAAGAGTGAAAATGAGCGCATGGTTGAAGAAATGTTAGAGGCTCGCATTATTAGACCTCACCAAATTTCTTACTCTACACCGGTGGTAATGGTATTCACGAAATATGGCTCATGGCGTATGTGTCTATATTATAAAGAGCTCAACAAGATCAGTATTAAATATAAGTTTCCCATTCCTGTCATTGATGAATTGTTAGATTAACTACATGGAACAATCTATTTCACAAAGTTGGACCTTCATTCAAGGTATCATCGGATTAGAATGAAGGAAGAAGATATCCCAAAAACATCATTCTGAACTCATGAAGGCCATTATAAATTTTTGGTCATGCCTTTTGGCATTACAAATGCAACTTCCACATTCCAAGGGTTGATGAATTCCATTTTCAATCCCTTGCTTCAAAAATTTGTGTTAGTATTTTTTAATGATATACTAATCTATATCAAGTCTTGGGAGGATCATGTGCGACATGTTGACAAGGTGCTACAACTACTAAAGGAGTAACAAATATATGCCAAACCATACAAATGTTTCTTTGGAGTGAAGGAGGTAGAGTATTTGGGTCATATTGTATCTCATGAAGGTGTCAAGGTAGACCCTAATAAGATTAAGGCCATGATGTATTGGCCGATTCGAAAAACATTAAAGAATCTTAGAGGATTTTTGGGTTTGACAAGTTACTACCGCAAGTTTGTTCGACACTATGGAAGAGTAGTAGCACCTTTAATGACACTAACTAAGAAGGAAGCATTTTCATGGACTCCAGAGGCAACTAAAGCTTTTGAGCAACTTAAAGAGGTGATGTACAAATATCCTATCTTGACCACTCCATACTTCGCAAAAACCTTTATTATGGAATGTGATGCCTCGGGAAATGGAATTGGTGTTGTCCTAATGCAAGAAGGAAGGCCCCTAGCTTTTGAAAGTCGACCACTCAAGGGAAAGGACTTACACAAACCCATTTATGAGAAGGAAATGATGGAAATACTAAATGCATTGAAGAAATGGCATCCTTACCTAATAGGTAGGAACCTCAAGGTCAAAACAGATCATGATAGTCTTAAATACTTCTTGGAGAAAAGACAATCTTCAGAAGAACAACAAAAATGGGTGACCAAGATATTGGGTTATGATTTTGAAACCGTCTATAAAAAAGGGAAGCAAAATGTTGTGGCAGATGCATTCTCAAGGAAGGATGAAGATGTTGAGGCCTTTCTCTATGCTATATCGATCATCTAATCCAATTGGATAATAGAAGCAAGGGATGAATGGAAGAATGATGAAAAAGTGTGGATTCTCATTCAAAGGTTGCAGCAGGATTCTAGTACATCAGATACATTTACATGGAAAAATGATTCACTATGGTAGAAATATCGATGATATTTATGTAAGAAATCCCAACTCAAACAAAAGGTATTATTGGAATTGCACACTTCTCCAGTAGGAGGGCACTCGGGATTTTTAAAAACCTACCATAGGATCAAGAAGTAATTTTTTGGGGATGGACTTAAAAATGATGTTCAAAGGTTTGTGGTAGAATGTTTGGTTTGCCAACAAAATAAGGTGGAAACAATTAAGACCCCGGGTCTTTTACAACCATTATCCATCCCAAGTCATCGAATGGAGGAGGTTTCCATGGATTTCATCACAGGGTTACTGAAGTCTGAAGGAAAGAGTGTCATCATGGTGATTGTTGATAGACTGACCAAGTACACACACTTTTGTGCACTCTCTCATCCCTTCAAAGCTAGTATAGTTGCCACTGCATTCATGGAAAAAGTTCAAAAGCTACATGGCAGCCCAAAGATTATTGTAAGTAACAGAGATCCCATATTCACTGGACATTTTTGGACAGAATTATTTTCTTGTTTGGGTACTCAATTGGCTCATAGCTCATCCTATCATCCTCAATCTGATGGACAAACTGAGATAGTGAACAAATGTTTGGAAGGATACCTTCGTTACTTCGTCTCTGATAAACAAACACAATGGTTCAAATGGTTACCCTTGGCAGAATGGTGGTATAACACTTCCTTTCATACTGCAACAAAAATGACACCATTTATGACACTCTATGGATACCACCCTCCTTCCATCACTTCTTCTCTAAAAGACAAATATAAGTTTCAAGCAGTGGAATATCACATCGAGCATCAACAACAAGTTCTCCAAATATTAAAGGACAACCTGACCATGGCACAAAATCATATGAAACAACAAGAAGATCCACATCATAGTGAAAGAAGTTTTGAAGTAGGGGATTGGGTGTTTTTAAGACTACAACCATACAAATAGATGTCCTTCAAGCAAGCCAAGAATGTTCGACAACATAGGTATTCCAACAGAGGACGAACAACTTCAGTAACCACTCACATAACCAGATAAAAGATCAACACACCGATGTTTTCACATGGTAAAACCCCTACGAGGAAACATCCATGGCCCCAGCCAACACTGCCACTTGGAGCAGTTTATTAATGTAAATAAAAAGATTACAGAGAGATTTTACAAGAGAGTTTCTCACAATCGATCATTGGAAAATGAACCTCCATGCTCTTTAAATAGAGATCATGGACCAATCGGGTGTTAAGCCACGGATCAATGGCTGTTAAGATCGAGGAGAGTATGAACCGTCAGATCACTCTATGTTGGGAACATATCGTGACCATCGGATTTCCTAACTACAAATGCATACTAATGCATACTAAATAAACACACTTTTACCTAATGACATATTATACCAAGTAGATCTTAACTAACTCCTAAGTGTCTAAGTATACTAACATCCCCTCTTAAGAACAACTTGGGATAGGATTGAAGGATTTACAATAATGACACAAATAGGATAAGGAAGGAGGCATTAGAGCCTATCCCCCCTTAATGACAACTTCCTAAACTCCTAACATAGATCGAAGTTTGGAAAACTTCGCTTCTGTAAGAGACTTTGTGAAAATGTCTATAACTTGATCTTCTGTAGGGCAAAAGAGCACTTCAATAATTTGATCATGAATGAGCTTTCTGATGAAGTGCATGTGTAGCTCGATGTGTTTGCTACGTTGATGTTGAACTGGTTCTTTGGAGAGCTTGATGGCACTTTGATTGTCACACCAAAGTCTGGTCGGATGCTGGTGATGGAATCCAAACTCTGAAAGGATTTGTCGAAGCCACAAGGCTTCCTTACTTGCATTTACCGCTGCTCGGTACTCTGCTTCTGCTGAAGAAAGTGCAATAGCCTGTTGTTTCTTACAAGCCCAAGTGACAGGTCTTGAACCAAGGCTGAAAACATAACCTGCAGTAGACTTCTGATCATCGGGGTCGCCATCCCAATCTGAATCAGTGAAACCAACCAATAAGGGAGTCCCCCCTAAACTGTAATGTATCCCAAACTGAATAGTACCACGAACATAGCGAAGTATCCTTTTAGCTGTTTTCCAATGGCTTTCATGGGGTGTTTTCATATATCGGGCAACAAGACCAACAACAAAGGAAAGATCAGGACGGGTATGAGTCAAGTATACGAGGCTACCAACTAACTGACGATACAGGGTGGCATCAACTTCAGGAGAAGTACAAGTGGTAGAAAGCTTGAATCCAGACTGGAAGGGAGAAGGGGTTGGTTTACAATCGTCCATGTGAAAGCGACGAAGAAGGTCACAATCATACTTAGAATGGGAAAGAAAAATTCCTTCATTAGTTTGCAAAACTTGGAGGCCAAGGAAATAGTGCAAAAAACCTAAGTCTGTCATTTCAAATTTCTTCTTAAGGCTGGTTTTCACATGGTTTAAAAGTTTTGAGTCACTACCAATAAGGATAAGGTCATCAACATAAAGGACAAGTATGATGAGATGGCTTCCTACTTTCTTGGTATAGACATTAGGATCAGAATGGCATCTAGAGAACCCAGTGGCAATAAGAAATCTATCCATTTTGGCATACCAAGCTCGGGGAGCTTGCTTGAGACCATAAAGAGATTTCTTGAGGCAACAAACAAGGCTAGAGTCATTCTGGACATAACTAGGAGGTTGTTCCATGTAGATTTCTTCTTTCAAATCGCCATGCAA
>ML778693.1:1003983-1046980 GCA_009831015.1 Picea engelmannii | reverse complement strand
CCTGCAGTGTTGATCACTCCAAGTTGTACAAGCTTATATTCCTCTCTAATCAAGGAAGTACAAAAGGACTCAAGAGTGGGTTGTACATAAGCTTTCCCTACAGCCTCTTTCATGGCATAGAAGGTAGATACAAACACATAATAAGCACTACCTAGCTTAGAAAGAATAAGATATATGCACCGCTCTTCATCCATTTTTATCTTACATTATTCACATAAAGTTTTGAGTGTTTTAAACTTAGATAGATAGTCTCCAAGGCAAGAAAAATCACTTGGACTCAAGGTCAGTATTTGATTTTCTAACTGTTGTTCTCGAATAATATTGAGTTTACCAAACACAGATTCAATCTTGTCCCAAGCTTCTTTGGGGTCATCAATTCCTTGAAGGTGGTACCTTAGATCAGGAGAGATGGACATTCCAATTAGTCCACGTTCTTCGTCATTCCTATTATCCCATTTGGATTTCTTATCATCATTAGTGGGGGTTGTTTCCTTTCCCATGATAATCCGGTACAGGCCTTTACTTCTTAATAAATCTTCCATATGGGATCTCCATTGGAAGTAGTTGTTGTTGGTAAGCATGACAATACTTGTAGAAGCCATATTAAATATGTAGATAATGCAGATTTAAAAACTGAAACTAATGATCTAGATGGAAAGATCTCAAAATTTGTGTGGTTTAAAAAAAAAGGCACTGAAAACGGACTTCCGATGTGAGAGTTATGCCCCTTTTAAAAAAGGCATAAACGGTAACCAAATAACCACGTGATAGTGTAAGCTACTTTATGAAGTGACCCACTTGTATAAAGAGAAGTGGGGATCACTTTTACAATGAGGTTACCTTATAACAGAAAAGTTGCATGCAAAATAACTCTAAAATAAAATATAAATCTACTTATAGTGATTCACTTTTATACTTGAAGTGAAATGCACTTTACAATTTATAGCATGAAAGTTTTCAAAAAAGGCAACAAAAGAGAGACTTGAACTCAAGACCTCTTACTTAATAAGGCAAGTTTTAACCAAATGGTATAGAAAAACATATTGTAATGTTCAGAAGGAGGATTGGGGTTGTTGTTGTTGTTGTTGTTGTTGAATATGGCCTTGGAGAGCATGCTCCAAAAAAACTATTTTCACACAAGAAAAAAAAATTCGCTTCTCGATGACAACAAGGGTTAGATCTCGGTTAGCTTACCCGGAAGATGCACATTTTCCTATCTGTTTCTGATTTTTCGAGATCACACAAGGAGTGGGGCAAAGAGAATACACATATCTAAAAGAGTAGCATCCTGGAAATAAAAAAATACAAACCGAAATAAAATCAAAACTTTGCAAAAATTTTAAAAAAATGCATATTCAGACTTTATACCTCCGGATCTGACTGTAATGGTTGTATCTTGGGCAAACAGAAACCTTTTCGAGTGAAAAGAAAAGTGTTCCTCAATGAAACGAGTGCTCCAGATGCAATGGAACAGTCCTCTCAGCCCATAAATGTACAGAAATTCCATAAAATGGAGATGAGGCAACTCGGCTTCACGATCTCGATCTACAACAGGAGCAGGTCTTCAAACAGGCTCTGATACCATGTTCAAAAACACAGGTATTCCAAAAGAGAACGAACACCTTCAGTAACAACTCACATAACCAGATCAAATATCAACACATCGATGTTTTCACATGGTAAAATCCCTACGGGGAAACATCCACGGCCCCAGCCAACGCGACCACTTGGAGCAGTTTATTAATGCAAAGAAAAAGATTACAGAGAGATTTTACAAGATATTTTCTCACAATCGATCATCGGCAAATGACCCTCCATGCTCTTTAAATAGAGATCATGGACCAATCGGGTGTTATGCCACGGATCAATGGCCATTAAGATCGAGGAGAGTATGAACCGTCGGATCACTCTATGTCGGGAACATATCGTGACCGTCGGATTTCCTAACTACAAATGCATACTAATGCATACTAAAGAAACACACTTTTACCTAACGACATATTAGACCAAATAGATCTTAACTAACTGCTAAGTGTCTAAATATCCTAACAAAGAAGGATAATAATACGAAAATTGGATCATGCGAATTTCATGTGCATGTTCGTCTATGCTTATATGAAAATTGGATTTACTCTCCCTATCACAATATTTTGAGTTTGTCTGATGGATTTGGAAAGTTATCCTCACAAACTATTCCAAATCCCTACACTTGTTAATGTAGGTTCACTACCAAAAAATATAAAAGTGTTTGATCAATTTTATAAGTTCTTCATTTTAGGGTTGTTTTTTACTCAAGGTTGTGAAAGTTAAATTGATGATGTTGTAGACTCGACTCCAAAAGAATGCAGAAAAATGAGATGAAAATATTTTCTTCAATGAATATTACATACGAGATTGAGAAGATGTTCAACTTTCTTAAAACAAAACACCCAATTACCAAATGAAATTTTCTAAATGAAACCTAGTTATCTAGACTACCCAACAAAAATAATGCAATTATCTTCTTTGTTTGATTCTAATACATCAAGACAACAAATGCAAATCCTATAAAAATCCTTTACTTTCAATAAAAAGGAATGGGGAGAATGTAGAGACAAACGAAACGAAGAAAAAAGGATTTCAAGCAAATCATGCACTCGGAGGATATTGAGAATTAAATGAATATAACTCACTTAATCAAGGGCTCGACAATCGAAAAGCATTCAAGGAATACAAGAAAGTTCAGAGAAGAATCCAAAAAATGATAAGGAGAAAGAGGAATCACTCAAATGTCTTGACAGAACAAGCATCAAGAAAGAAAAATCCAAGATAGGTTGTGGTAAGAATAAAGTCTCAAATCATTCAAAAAGGAAATATTTGAAAAGTAACTTAATACCAACAAACTTTTGCAGACCTTTTCAATCAGTCAGATAACCTGAAACTTCGCAAGATTCAAACCAAACTAAGAAAAACAAGGTGAATCAATATCGAAATTTGGAAAATGTTGAAATCTCAAACAAGACAACAAAATAATTTATAAGTACCAAAAATTCAACCCAAACAAAGCCACAAGCCAAAGTATAGACTCTAGGAAAAAATCTCTCCAAGATAAACTGAGAAACATTGAGTAGAAAAGGGAAGAAATCACCAAAAAAGGAGATCAACGCTCTTGTGTTCAAGGGTAGATAGCGTTGTAGTGCTCTTATATACACTACAAGGGAAAATTTATTACAGATCAATGCTATTATATACACTCCAAGGGAGTTCTACCCTTCCTAGAAACTCATAAAAAAGGATTAAAAATTAGAAACATTCACCCATAATTCCCATACGTTTTTGAAATTGTGAATGAAGAGGGTAGAAAGGAAATAGATTTGGAAAAAAAAAAAAAAAATTATCTAACTGTAGGAAAAAGGTTGAGATGATCCAAGGAAATACAAGTCAATGTCTTTCCCCAGCACAGTCGCCAATTTCTATTATAGAAAAATTCCCCTACGGACACGTGAATATCCTCTTGGATTATAGACCCCTAATACCAAGACAAAAACATACAAATGGACACTAACATCCTTGTGCATTCAATTACCTAATCAAAAAGATAAACAAAAGGAATAAAGTGCGATGCACCTTATTCTCTGGTTCGTCCTCACTTCCTCCGATCTGAGCTTGATCTCCAAACTCTTCAACACCACTCAATACCTACAATTCAATGGACAACAAAAATTCAAAGAACTCCTACTCTACTCTACAAAATTAGACTAATCAAATGCATCTATCAAGATCGACAATCATATGAAACAATACACAACCTTGAATGGAATAGGTCAAGTAATATTGAAGATAACTTTAAAGAGATACATATAATCTATAGATGAAGTTGCAACAGCCTCTCCAAGTCCTCCTCGTCTAGCCCTTGCATGATGCTCCCAAGATGATAAGTTTGATATCCAAAAGCTTCCTCCAAAGATCATAAGTTTGATACTTATAATCTACCTTCTCTTTTCCATTTAAAATCCCTCATTATATAGGATTTGGAGGCTTAACCACCATGGAGAGGATCACTCATCAGATCCACTAAAATGGGATCTCCAAGATATTTAGGGAGGAAATATCTCTTAAGGATTTTAGGGGGGAAATATCTCTCAAGGATTTTAAGGAGGAAATATTTCAACCATCCATGAGATCCTCAACCTCCTCTAAAAAATAGGAAACCAAATGTGAGTCTGATTCTCACACTAAATTAATTTCCTTTTCATGAATATTAATAATAATTCATGTGCACATAGTATTTTGACCTTCATATAATATATTTCTCCTCCACATTGACTAGGGATTGTTACATATGTTATTTCATGGTGTCGAGGTGTATGCAACACTTAGCAAGGTGCATATGAAACTTTTATGACACTTGTGACACTTAGGGTGATGTACCTAAGTGTGGAAATTTGATGTGTAACACTCTGATACACACACACACACATGTAATGTAATGTTAACAGATATAGACATTATTTTCATACATAGATTCATGCAAAAGTGAAAATAAACACATACATGTGATAAACACTGGCAATTCTGATAAACTGTAGACATGTACTTAAACACAACATGTAAAATTAACATAGAATTGGCACTTATCCTTTTAATGAAATCCTCTGACTTTGTGTATAACTTCCATGAACCTCCCATCCTTAGACCATGCTACTCCAAGCTATCAACAGTGGGTCACCCCCGAGGTGGGACTAAACTCCACCCAGGGTAAAGGAAATCCTAGGCTAGGCTGAGAATACGAAAAGATACACAATGAAACAAGAAGGATTCCCTCAAAGGATCCTACTTACGCCCACCGCTCATAGACTCTCATTCCCCACATGCTTGTCCCACCCCGTGAATATACACCTTCATTGTTCTACAGTCCATTGGCTACTCCACTTTCCTTCCAGGGCTTCAGCAACAGGTCAGATCAGGAATTCTCAAAGCTCTGTAGCCGTCGTTGGACTCCCTCCAGGAGAAATCACTTCCCCAACAATCTCTCTCGCCTAGAGAGAGTTTCTCACAGGACTGACAACTTGCTTATTCTATCCATGGGCCTAACAACCCGCCTCTTCAAAACCATAGGCCTGACAACCTACTTCTGATGTCTAGATCCTAAGTGAAATGGGTAACCACAGTAGCAAAATCGGGTATGGGATTTGGTAATAACAACAAGCCACACCATTACAAAATAAAACATGGGAATTTATAGTAAAATGGCTAAGGGCGTGATATGGCTCAAGTACAACGAAATTGTGTTGTGCCTCACAGGAAAAATGAAATATATTCACGGGTTTGCAGGTTTTGGAGGTTTCAAAGGTCAACGAAGGAGGAAATGGTTGCGTGAATGCTCAGCCTTAGTGCGTGCATGAGTGGGGAGCCTATAAATAATGGTGAGTGAACCCCCAAAACGAAGGATTTTCCCCCATAAAACTGCATGTGCCTAGGTTGACACATGGATCTCTTGGGATATCATCCCTCTCCACTTGTAGTTCGTTCGTTGCCCCAAAGGAACTTAGGATAACAGGGTTTATTTCCCAAGCCTTAGTATTTTAGGAAAATACATTATAATATTCCCTTGGGTTAAGCCGTCAAGATTAGCCCCTTTTTCCTAGCCTCTCATCCCCTTCCCTTTCCCTTCCCAATGAAGCTTAGTCCCCCATAATTCTTTCTTCATGGTCGGTTTACACGTAGCAATGTAATTGTATTAATGATGTGAGTATTTACATATACAAAAATTAGGCTCTTTGGCCTTCAACATCTAGGCTCTTCGGCCTAATAAGCACATAAGCCTCCCAGCTTATAAATACTTGTCTCACCAGCGTATAAACATAATTACAATTCAGTAGGGCTTGACCTTGGGGTATTACACTAGATATCCATGGCATGCAAAATAGAAAACATTTCATTTTCATAGATTGATTTCCCCAAATGGAGTCCTAACAATGTTTTGTTGGTAAAGGCCAAAGGTCTACCCTCTTGCATAAGGAACGCTCCAATTCCTCTCCCAAAGGCATCACATTCTTGGAAAAAGGTCTTTGTGAAATCAGGAAGGGCCAAGACCGGAGTAGTGCACATAGCATCTAACAATTTCTTTATCTCTTGATACATCATGGGTTCTAGAGATGGATGGTACTTCCTAATCTTTTGTTGAAGGGTTTTACTCCATATTTTAATGGGATTGTATGTTGGATAATGAGTGTCATAAGTTTTCAATTCTCAATAGGACCACGCAAATACATATTGATATTCTATAAAAAGTTTGAGATAAGCTTTCCTGTCTTAATTGGAGACTTTTTTACCTAGATTTACATTCTTAGGGTTTTCTGGGGTTCTTAAGTTTATAGTCTCATGTATAGGAAATGAACTCCCTGTTTTTGCATTCTTTGACCCTTTAAATATTTCCCTCGGGTTGAAAAGGTTCCCCAAATTGGCTACCCCTTTTGGTATCATGTGAAACCTTGGTTTATTATCAAAATGATATATTCCCTTCTTCTATTCATGGAGATCAGATTATGTGAGTAGTTCTTGGAATACTTCGTCATCAATGGCCAAATATTTAAAATTATCTTGGTTAGTCAGGAAGTCTACAATCTATTCATCTCCTTTAAATACTTTCCAGTTAGAAATGTTGTTAGGAACCAAAGGCTTGTAGAGTAGTACCACTCTGAACATAGAGGCTTCATAATCTTCTAAAGGATATAATCTCGAGGATGCGGTGGCTAAGGATTCAACACGAGTATTTTTTGTTCTAGGAACAACAATAATATTGAAGGCCTCAAAATGTTCTATTTGTCTATGCACCTCTTGTTGGTAATTTCTCAAGTGGGGTGAATTACAATGGATAATATTCTTCACTTTCCTAATGATAATTTCAGAGTCCCAATTTTTTTTTAGTTCTTTAATGTTTAAGTCTATGTCTTTCTTCCATCCTTGAACTAGAGCTTCGTGCTCAACAATGTTATTGGTGCATTCAAATTCTAGTCTGCAGGATAGGAAATTCCACTTCCCCTTTGGGTCAATGAGAATACATCTTGCTCCTAGCCCTTCTTATGATTTAGACCCATCAAAATACAATGTCCAAACTTGTGAGAAAAATTTAGTAACTTCTTCATGCCTAGTTATTTTCTCACCTCAACATTTTGTGTCTATTATTCCCAATAGAGGATCATGATAGAAGATTCTTTCTTCTACGGCTGCCAGTATATTTACTTGAAAAGTCATTTCATAGTTTTGAGTGAGAGGTACATCAGACGAGAGAGGGATGAAATTATTGAAATCAGAATCGAAGGAGAGTTGTGAGAGGCGCCACAATATTCTAATTCTGAACAAAATTGCAACAATAACTTGTTAAACCCACAAAACCATGTAAGATTTTGACAATCTTAGGGCGAGGCTAGTCCCGCATTACTTTCACACACCCACTATGACAACTAAGACTTTTTTTTTTTGTCTTTTATTCGAGGGACAGAATCCATGAATTTCTATAGGGCCTAGTGCAGACCATCCCTTACCTTATCCTCCTCCAAGCGAACACCACCTAGCCTTAGCGCAAGCATCTTTCGCAACTCGTGTGTTGGAGAGTCAAGGCTCTCAACTCCTCAATCTCCAATAGTCAATACCCGAGATGCGATATGGGTATGGCTCTCTCCTCACTAGTGCCTGCTACATATAACCATAGGCTAGGCTACACACTAGCACTACTCGCAACTCCGGACTTCATGAGTTGGAGTGTTGAGCCCTCGTTCTCCTCCTTTGCGAATCCCCGAAACGCAAAAGGTCAACATTACGTGGACTCTGCAAAAGCGACACGTACACGCTACTTGTCTCCTCTGCTTTACTCTGCTTACGAGTTGTGTCGTTGTCGCCCATCGCATGAGACCTCGGCTCTCAACATTTCGCAACCTTAGCGATCAAGGTGCAACTTCCTCACCCTTCGAAACCCTGAAACATGATAAGTCAACAATGGGTTGACTCTTTCCCAGGCGACATGTGTCCACCACCTGTCACCTGCTTCCACCTTTCTCCGGGCACTTGTTGTTATACCACTTGTCAACCACATCATCTCCACCTAATGGATGTGTCACATGTTCACACAAGCCCTCGATGCTCGGCACTTTGTGACTTTTGCAGTTGAAAGGAAATTATTTCAACCTTTAAACCCCCGATATGCGATATCACGTGGAGGTTATGATCCAACGGTTCTCCCATGGCTTGTATCCAATGACCACGATCACGTCGCAATCTCAGGAATTGTGAGTTCGTGCAGTCCTACCCTTGACCACTCCATGTCGCGAGTCAGTGAAATTCTACCTGACTGCCACACATCCTATGCCGATGGACGGTTCCGAATACTTTGGGACTTTCAAGAAGTTGTCGAGTGCACTCTCCTACCTATGCAAAGGTTAAGATCGACGGTCAATAGATCTCTGATAGATCCTTGGATCGATGGTGTCGAGGTGTTAACGCTTGTGCTCCTCCTTTATATCCATCGGTCTGACAGATCTAGGGTATTCCCGAAAGGAGTCCGACCGTTCGTCTACCAAACGATGGGGTATTCTCTTTCGATAATTGGACTCGCTATCCTTTATGAGATTGAATCATGAAATTCAACCTCTCAGAGATTCAAACCCCCACGACTCCGAGACCCTAGAGAGCTACTCTTTCTTGCATAAGGTTTCCAGACCTAGATCGCACGAACCTTCAGATGGTTCTTGGGGAATTGTCCCTGATCTTAGTCGAGTCTCTGGGAAAAGGTTCGGTACGGTTCCAAGGTTTATTGGGTAATTCCTGGGGAAGAGTACTCTCGAGGAGCTTTCCTATAATATTATGAGAATCAAGCAAACAAGACGATTCTCGATGGAGAGAACTCATGCCCTAGACTTAATCATTTGTACAGAAACCAACTATGGAATTTAAGTATACACATGCATCTATTATTGCCAGTCTAAAACACCAAGCAATCATTCCACACAGAAATCATTATGGGCGTATAAACATGAGCATGTATTCATGATATTCAATTCAAAATACAAGGCATAAAATACTTATCAGATCCATAAGGCATGATGCAACTGCTGAGAGGGGTTCTCCTTTCCACCCAACCGTAGGCTCAGTGACTCCAAATGGATTTACCACTAGCCAACCCCGAGCTAGACCACGATGCTTTGAGATTCAGTCTCCTACTTCCAGCTCAATGGAAGTCAAAGATGAAGGTTACTCTACTTCTCCTGATACAGAAAAATAATCCAGGATGAAGGTTACTCTCCTTCCCCTATGTTCAGAAATCCCTGTGTTTTCCATAGTTTCTCCAGTTCTCTTCTGTGATCCTTGTCGCGTGCACTCTCTCTCTACCCTTACCACACTTCCTCTCTTGCCTTTTTCTCTACAAGATTGCGTGTGGCAAGAATTTCCCCATCTATGGTCAGGCCTGAGAGCTTTTACAGATGTGCAGTCCAACCCCACCCCTCATTAACTCTTGAGGAGCCTCCCCACCTACCAATCTAATGATAAATCCATTCCAGGGTCAGAGAGTTTCTTTGGTCTTTGAGCAAGTAAAAACCAGTATGGTACTGGCTCGATGGAAGTTAACACAACCATTCCAAGTCCCTTCCACCACCTCTCATTATCCATCATGGTATCTTTTAGCACATCCCCCTCCCAACAATCATGCAACACATATTCATAACATAATTTACATTCATAGACCTTTTATACAAAGGTCCATCAAATCAAACATTCACATCTTTGAGTTTGCCATAGTTCTTGGCCAATATAGTTATTTGTATAGACTAGGGGAAACATGGTGTTACAATTCTCTCCCCCCTAAAGGAACATCGTCCTCGATGTTCTATCTATCAATATGATGTGTATGTACAGAAGTAAACAAAATTGGATATGCCTATTTCATGGCATCTTCATTTCCCACATAGCCTCATCTGGGCCAAAATGTTTCCACTGCATCTTGACCTATGCAATGGTTCAGTTTCTGAGTGGGATTTCCTTTCTGTCCAGTATGCATTGAGGTTCTGGCAGGAATTCTCCCTCCAATTCCACCTATATCACAGACCAGTCAATTATATGATTAGAATCGTGTACATATTCTTCAATAATGAAACATGGAAAACATTACGTTCTTTTACTGTGGGAGGAAGTCCTAGCCTATAGGCTACAGGTCCCACTCTATATAGAACTTCAAAGGGTCCACAATACCAAGGTGCCAATTTGGCACAAGATCCCATCCTCAGGGAAATCTTCCCGGGCCTAACTCTGAGATATACATGGTCTCCCGTATTGAATTCTCTTGGAGTTCTCTTTCAGTCGACGTAACTTTTCGGTCTGTTCTGAGTGACCTTTAGATATTGTTTTATCCGAATCACTTGTTGCTCCATTTCTTTCAACATGTCAGGTCCAATAGTAATTCTATTTATGGGATTACTCCAACTGACTGGAGTGTTGCACAACCTACCGTAGAGGACTTCAAAATGACTCGTCTTCAAGGATTCTTGGTAGCTGTTGTTGTAGGCAAATTCCACCAGTGGTAGGTAATCTTCCCACTTTTTGGGTTGATGCATTACATTCATCCTTAGCATGTCTTCTAATATTTGGTTCACTCTTTCCATCTATCCATTGGTTTGAGGTTGATAGGTTGTGCTAAATAGTAATTTGGTCTCCAAACCAACCATCAAGGATTTCCAAAAGTTGGAAGTAAATTTCGTGTCTCTGTTAGACAAAATCTCTTTAGGCATACCATGTAGTCTGAATATCTTCTTCATGAATACATAGGCGATGTCTATTGCCTTGCAAGTCGACTTGACGGGGATAAAATGAGAGGACTTGCTCAATTTATCCACCACTACCATGATGGCATCATTCTGTTTGGTCAAAGCTGGTAATCTGGTGATGAAATCCATGGAGATGGTTTCCCATTTCCATTTCGGGATTGGTAGAGGTTGTAGTAATCCTGATGGTTGTCGGTGTTTTTCTTTAACCTGTTGGCATTCTATGCATTTGGCTAAGTACTCAGCTATGTCTTTCTTCAATCCAGGCCAATTCCTGGTGGCCATGATCATCTTCTGGTATCTTGGATGACCAGTATATGGTCTTTTATGTAGTTCATCCATTATGAACCTCTTCAAGTCATCACAATATGGAATATACAATTTGTTTATGTAAGTTAGCATACCTCCATCTATCATCTGGTATCCTTCATAATTTATCCTTATGGGTTCTTGCTCCAGGTACGAGGTCACGGTTTGGAAGAATCTGTCTGTTTCTTGTGCATTCCTCACTCTTTCCTTGACATTCGTCTCGCAGGTGCTCACCATTGTCAGGTAAATTGTTTTCATACTTCTGCTAAGGGCATCGACCACCTTATTTTCCTTTCCTTTAATATGTTTGATTTCAAAATCAAACTCGCTAAGGAGGGCCATCCACCTAGCTTGTCTGGCATTGAGCTTTGGTTGGTCAAACAGATATCGCAATCCATAGTGGTCAGTCATAAGTACAAATTTCCTTCCCAGGACTTAATGCCTCCACATTTTTAAGGTGTGCACTATGGCAGCCAGCTCTAGATCATGGGTCAGATAGTTGAATTCATGCTCATTCAATTTTCGGGATTCATAGCAGACTACACTTCCTCCTTGCATAAGGACTCCTCCGAGCCCTTCCTTGCAGGCATTTGTGCACACGAGGAAGTCATCTTTGGGATCGACGATCTTCAACACAGGTGCATGGGTCAGTAGATGTTTTAGGGATTGAAATATTTCTTCACATTCTTGTGTCCATGTGAATTTAGCTCCTTTCTTCTAGAGGGCAGTGATTGGACAACCAATCTTGGAGAATACTTTTATAAATCTCCTATAGTATCCTACTAAGCCCATAAAGGATCTGATATCTGAAACGTCCTTTGGGGTAGGCCATTCCATGATAGACCTAATCTTGTCAGGGTCTACTGCTACTCCTTCTTCAGATATGACATGGCACAAGTAATGTATTTTCTTCTATAAAAAGTTTCACTTGCTAAATTTGGCATAGAGCTGATGTTCTCTTAGCATTTGAAGCACAAGTCTAAGATGTTCCTCATGTTCATCTCTATTCTTGGAGTAAATTAATATATCGTCAATAAAAACCAGTACAAATTTTTCTATGAATTTACTGAGCACATTGTTCATCACGCACATAAAAGTGGCAGGGGCATTGGTTAATCCAAATGGTACTACCACAAACACATAGTGACCATATCTCGTCCTGAAGGCAGTTTTGTGTATGTCTTCACCCTTGATTTGGACTTGATAGTATCTAGATCTCAAGTCAATCTTTGAGAAGATGAAAGCACCTCCCAATTGATTGAACAGGTCATCGATCCTGGGTAATGGGTACTTGTTCTTTATGGTTACCTTATTGAGTTGTCTATAATCTATGCACAGTCGGAGGGTACCGTATTTCTTTTTCAAAAACAGGACTGGTGCTCCCCATGGAGACACGCTGGGCTGGATATAGCCCATGTCCATCATTTATTTTAGTTGTAATTTAAGCTCAACTAGCTCGGGTGTGCTCATCCTGTAGGGTTTCCTAGACATTGGCACCGCTACTGGTGCAAGTTCTATCGAGAAGTCAATGTCCCTTCTCGGAGGTAGACCCAGTACCTCTTCTGGAAATACATCTCTATATTCTCTTAGTGTGGGGTGGTCTTCGAGGCTTGGTTTGTCATCTTCAACAGATTCCAACACCTGTATCGCATATAGTGGACACCCCTTTCTACAATACTTTCTCATTTGAAGAGCTGATATTCGTCTCACCAAGACAGGTTTTTGGATCCCTTGAAGGGTTATCCTTCTTCAATCTTCACTTACACATTCTAAGGTTTTATGGTAACAGTCCAGTCTGGATTTATATGTGGCTATCCAATCCATACCAATCAACATGTCATACGATCCTAGGGGTAGTATGTTAAGGGTTGCTTGGGTGGGGAATTCACCCATAGTGAATTGGCAAGCTGGTATGACCTTCACTACCTTTCTTTTGGTGCCAGTGGATAATTGTACCAACCATGGCTTGGCGTGTTTATGTGGCTGTAATTTACACTTATCAATAGCCTTAGGAGCTATATAACTCAAATTTGAACCAGGGTCAATTAGAATAGACACTACATGGTTGGTGATCATACCTTCCATATCCACCACTGAAGCTTTGTGGTCAGCTTGTTTATTATCCAAGGCTTCATAAATTTGTGGCACACTCTTAGCCACGTCATTGACGGTGGTATCTTATTGAACTTTGTAAATTCTCCTACTATTCTGTTGTTGGTGCGAGCAGTCCCTCAATAGATGTTCTTCTCCACAACCCCAAAATTTCAAGGGTTCTCTCTTTGGGTTATCAATCTTTCCTGGGGTAGATCCAGAAGGTTTATTTCCACTCTGGGAGGGGAAATTCTGCTGGTGTACACTTTGGGTTGGGAATATCATCCTTGAGTCCTTTTTATAGTTTTTAAATCTTGGGTATTTAAACCCCTTTTTCTGGAATCTCGAACTATTCTTCTGCTTCCAGCCTTCGCGAGGTTCTGTTCGATGCCCAAGCCGTTCATAACAATATCTTTCCTTTCAGATAGTGTCTTCTAGGGTCTTTGGCTCGTCAAACTCAATCCTGTTCTAATAGTCCTTAGGTAGTCTATTGATGAATCGTTGCACCTTTTCCTTTTCTATTTTTATATAGGGTACATACCTCAACAACTCAAGGAATCTGTTGACATATTCCTCTATGGTGAGTTGCCCTAGCTTGAGTTCATAGAATTCTTTAGTCTTTTCGTCGAAATACTTTTCCGACAGATACTTCTTCCTGAAGTATTTCTCAAACCATTCCCAAGATAGGCCCTCTTCGTGAATCCCTTTTACATTCTTAAGGTCTTCCCACCAAATGGAAGCCTTTCCATTCAAGTTGAAAGTGGCTACTTGGTCCTTCAAGTTTTCTGAGAAGTCATGGACTCTGAAATACTTTTTTAGTCCAAGCAGCCAGGCCTCCACTTCCTCCCCCTTCTTTATTTCAATGTCGAAAGAGGGTGGTTTGGCCTTCTTGAATTCTTCGAGATTATGACTTTTTGAATGCTTTTTCTTCTTCCATTTTCTTTGGGAATAAGAGCTAATTCTGCTACTAGAAGATCCCTCCGATTCACCAGTTTCCTTTCCAGAGGAATCGTCTGAAACTTGTCCCTTATCTCTGGGGTGGACCTTTCTCGAGGTGCTCTTCCCAGTGTGGCCACTTAAAAGACCACATTTTTGTATCTCAGGTGGACTTTGACTTTTCTTTGTCTGTCGTTGGTCTACATGACTGGTGTGAGGTCCATGTTGCAATTGTCTTTTTATGTCGGATAAACTTTGCATCAAGACTACATTAATTTCCATTTTCTTCTCTTTCTCTTTTATCAACCTCTTGTTGTTGGCCTTCCAGCTCTGTAGTTCAACCATGAGGCTTCTCACAATCTCAGCTAGATCTGGAGGGGTCTCTACTGCCCTCCTTTCGGCAGACTCTTCGTCTTTATTGTGGGAGCCATCCCCCACTTCGTGGTGCGTCACCATTCTATGCATCTACAGTTTCCCGTAGTTGATCGTCCACTTGTGTGCAGGAAAAACACTTGTTGTTAGTCAATATTTATATTCATTCATAACAAACACATAATTCATATTTTTCAAATGCATACATACAATAGGAATTTTCATTCTTAACCTCAACTTTTGATAAAGGGGGTTAATATAGAGGGTTACTCCTTTTAAGAGTACTTCAAATGTATTTCTGCGCAACTCGCTCATGAGCCCAAGCAAGCCAAGTGTTGTAACCATGCTCTGATAACAATTTGTCACACACCCACTACAACAACTAAGTTTTTTTTTTTTTTTTGTCTTTCCTTTGAGGGACAGAATCCCTGAATTTCTACAGGGCCTAGCGCAGACCATCCCTTCCCATATCCTCCTCCAAGCGACCACCACCTAGCCTTATCGCAAGTGCATTTCACAACTCGTGAGTTGGAGAGTCAAGGCTCTCGACTCCTCTTTCTCCAATCGTCGATACCCGAGATGCGATATGGGTGTGGCTCCCTCCTCACTAGCACCTTCTACATATAACCGTAGGCTAGGATAAACGCTAACACTACTCAAAACTCATGACTTAGCGAGTTGGAGTGTTGAGCCCTCGTGCTCCTCCTTTGCGAATCCCCGAAACGTGAAAGGTCAACGTTACATGGACTTTGCCAAAGTGATGCATACATGCCACTTGTCTCCTCCTCTCTACTCTGCTTAAAAGCTGTGTCGTTGTCGCTCGTCGCACGAGACCTCAGCTCTCAGCATTTCATGACCTTAGCGATCAAGGTGCAACTTATTCACCCTTCGAAACCCCGAAACATGATAAGTCAACAATGGGTTGACTCTTTCCCAGGCGACATGTGTCCACCACCTGTCACCCGCTTCAACCTTTCTCTCGGTGCTTGTTGTCATGAAACCTATCAACCACGCAATCTCCACCTAATGGATGTGCCACATGTTCAGACGAGCTCTCGATGCTCAGCAGTTTGCGACTTCTGTAGTCGAAAGGAAATTCTTTCAACCTTTGAACCCCCGATACGTGATATCACACAGAGGTTATGATCCAATGGTTATCCCGTGGCTTGGATCCAACAACCACAATCACGTCGCGATCTCGCAAATCATGAGTTCGTGCAGTCCTACCCTTGACCAGTCCAAGTCATGAATCAGCAAAATGATACCAAACTTCCACACATCTTGCACCGATGGACGGTTCTGAATACTTCGGGACTTTTAGGACGTTGTATAGTCCACTCTCCTACCTATGCAAAGGTTAAGATCGATGGTCAATAGAGATCTGACAGATCCTTGGATCGATGGTCCTGGATCCCATCACTACTTGCAAAGGCTGAAGGGGTTGGGTTGTTAACACCTATAATCCTCCTCTAGATCCATTGGTCTGACAGATATTGGGTATTCCCGAAAGGATTTTGACTGTTTGTCTACCAAACGATGGGGTATTCTCTTTCAATAATTGGACTCGCTATCCTTTCTGGGCTTAAATCACGAAATTCAATCTCTCGGAGCTTCAAACCCCCACGACTCTGAGACCTTTGAGAGCTACTCTTTCTTGCATAAGGTTTCCAGACCTGGATCGCATGAACCTTCAGACGGTTCTTGGGCAATTGTCCCTGATATTAGTTGAGTCTCTGGGTAAAGGTTCAGTACGGTTCCAAAGTTTATGGGGTAATTCCCAAGGAAGATTACTCTCGAGGAGCCTTCCTAGAATATTACGAGAATCAAGCAAACAAGATGATTCTCGGTGGAGCGAACTCATGCCCCAGACATAATCATTTGTATAGAAACCAACTATGGCCTGTAAGTATACACATGCATCCATTATTCCCAGTCTAAAACACCAAACAATCATTCCACACAGAAATCATTATGGGCATATAAACATGAGAATGTATTCATGATATTAAATTCAAAATGCAAGGCATAAAATACTTATCACATCCACCAGGTGTGATGCAACTTCTAAGAGGGGTGCTTGTTTCCATGCAACCGTAGGCTCAGTGACTCCAAACGGATTTACCACTAGCCACCCCCAAGCTAGACCATGATGCTTTGAGATTCAGTCTCCTACTTCCAGTTCAACAGAAGTCAAGGACGAAGGTTACTCTCCTTCTCCTGATACAGAAAAATAATCCAGGACAAAGGTTACTCTTCTTCCCCTATGTTTAGAACTCCCTGTGTTTTCCATATTTTCACTATTTCTCTTCCATGATCCCTGTAGCGTGCTCTCTCTCTACCTTTACCACACTTCGTCTCTTGCCTTTTTCTCTACAAGATTGTGTGTGACACGAATTTCCCCATCTGTGGTTAGGTTTGAGAGAGTTTACGGATGGGTGGTCCACCCCCATCCCCTCATTAACTCTTGAGGAGCCTCCCCACCTACCAATCTAACGGGAAATCCATTCCAGGGTCAAAGAGCTTCTTTGGTCTTTGAGAAAGTAAAAACCAGTATGGTACTGGATCGGTGGAAGTTAACGCAACCATTCCAGGTCCCTTCCACCACCTCTCATTAGGAATCATGGTCTATTTTAGTACATCCCCCTCCCAACAGTCATGTAACACATATTCATAACAAAATTTACATTCATCGACCTCTTATACAAAGGTTCATCAAATCAAACATTCACATCTTTGAGTTTGCCATAATTTTTGGCCAATATAGTTATTTTTACATACTGGGGGAAACCGGGTGTTACAATTACTTCAATCTTTTTAGGATCCACCCGGACGCTAACCTTGCCAACAATATGACCCAAGTACTCGATGTCTAAGGTGCTAAAGGCACATTTAGAGTGTTTGAGGAAAGGTTGGTGTTGAGAGGGTGGATGGAGAACTTGATCCACATGGGCAAGATGGGATTTCCAAGTTTTACTATAGATGAGAATATCATCAAATAAAACTAAGACAAAATGGTGTACAAAAGGATGGAAGACATGATTCATGAGGATTTGGAATGTGGAGTGGGCATTACATAGGCCAAAGGGCATGACAAAGAACCCATAATGACCCTCATGAGTTCGAAAGGTGGTCTTGGGGATGTCAGTTTCTTGCATACATATCTGGTGATAGCCAGAATGGAGATCAAGTTTTGTGAAGTACTCAGCACCACTCAGCTCATCCAAGATATCATCAATGATAGCAATGAGAAAATTTTCCTTGATGGTGATTTTATTGAGGCCACAAAAATCACGACACATGTGCCAAGTACCTTATTTCTTGATTATCATGACCACAGAAGAATAATAAGGGCTGGTATCAGGGAAGATAACAACCTCTTGAAGCAATTCCTGCACTATTTTCTCAATTTCATTATTTTTGGAAAAGGGATGACGATAAGGGAGAACAATGGGAGGAATACTACTAGGAACAAGGGGGGTGGAATGATCATGAATAAAACAAGAAGGAGGAAGTCCCTGAGGAGTGAAAAAAACAGCGTAATGTTTGGAGAGGATAGCTTTGAGGTCAAGATGCATAGAGGGTGTCTCAATCGCTTGAATGGAATATAATTGAGCAATAATACCGCAGTGGCCTTCTTGAGGATCTTTTCCATGCGATGGGAACTGATGATCTCAAGAGAACTAGTTGTCATACCTTGAAATTGATACCTTTATCCCTCCTGTTGGAATTTCATGGTAATTCCTTAAAATCCATAAGAATGGGACCATAAAAAAAAAATTCCTTACCCTTGTGCCCCAAAAAATATTTTTCATCACAATTATAGCAAAGACCCTTTAGTTTCCATTCATCAATTTCATCCCTAGTTAATTTATGGACCTTGAGGGAAGTGGTAGGGGGTTTAGCATTAGTGGGTCGAGGGTGAGGAACAAAAGAGGGTTTTTTGTTCAGGGAAAAAACAACTTGTTGGGATTCTTTGGAACATTTAGTAGCTTCCAACAAAGTCTGAGGGTGGGCCATGACAAGCTAGGATCAGATTTCATCCTTTAGGCAACTGATAAAGAATTCATAGAATAACGCATCTGAAATGCCCTCGGTTCGAAAGGAAAAATGTTCAAAAGAAATTACAAATTCTTCCATTGTGCCTAAATATTTCAACTTGGTCAAATGACCAAGATAGTGGGTATCAGTGTCAAAGCGGTCATAGAGATCTGCAAAAAAATGGGTCCATGCAATGTACCTATGATGTGAATTTTTATGCCATTTCCACCATTTCCATCGTTCATGATCTAGATAGAGGAAAACATAGCGAAGTTTTACCAACTCATCAGTAATACCATGTAGAGAAATATAATGCTCCATTTGAGTGACCCAAACCATGGGATCAGAGCCATCAAATTTATTGACCTCAACGCAGGGAGGGTGGGGATCATGATGAAAGGTATTGGATTGAAAATGCATAGAATGAGAGGAATCAACATCATTGGGTTGGTCCGAGGAGGAACGACCTAGAGTGAAGTTCAACAACTGGTTGACAACAGACTGGAGGGTGTTAAATTGGGTCATGAATTTGGCCTCCATGGTGTCAAATTTTTGCTAGACTTAGGTCTCGAATTGTGTAAGGTGGTAATTGGTAGAGATACTCTCAGATGTCACTTGTTGGATGGATTCCTTGGCTTGATTGATGGAATCTTGTAGGTATTGGTTGTGAGTGTTGGTCATTTGGAGAGGGGGAGTGTGGGTAAGGGAAAATGGGTAGGTGAGACTATGGAAAAGGAATTATAAGTGATAGGTACCATGAATATCAGGGAGAGAAGGGGAATATAATGGGATAGGTGTAAAATAGGGGATCTGGGAAGGGGTTGGGTCCATAGAAAAAAATGCTTAAAAATGAAAGGTATGACTGTTATCATGGTGAAAAAGAGAATTTAATGGGATAGATCCCAAATAAGTGTGTTGGAAGGACCACTATGCTTTTTTTTTAAAACTCTTATGGATTTATACTCTGAGCTGAAGAATATTGCAGTGTTGAAATGCCCAAATTCTTAATAGGAAGAAATATGTAGTAATTTCACAACCAGAATGCAGGAGGCACAGTTGCATGGAAATAGGTCTTGTCTGTTTTGTTTATGTTTTCTTCCCAAGTGATCTAGATTTTATGATCATAATGAAACAAATACATATTAAAAATATACTCAACACACAATAGCATATATGCAGTAAAATTGGTTTCTATTCAATAAGGAAATAAGCTAAAACTGTAAAATGCAGCGGAAAACAAGCTTGTTAGAATAGTGGTGGCTTATCTCTGAGAAGAGATGTGACGATTGCACTCATTCACAGGAATATGATTACAATGAGGATATAAAGGCATTTTTACAATAAACAAGAATGTCAAAAACCCTAGACATCCATAAACCTAACCCTAGGAGATGAAGAGCCAAAAGTCACGTGGGACCCGTTTGGGTAAGTCAATACATCAACTTCCCGAGGTCATAACTTTTTCATACGATCTCCATTTTAGTCACACGATATCTTGTTGGAAATTTCTATCCAAGGAATACACATGTTGTTTTCAGACTCTAAATCTATCTATTTTTTAAATGTGGCGAGCCCTGAAAACGTTGTTTAGGGCCTCAAAACGGCCCCGGAAGCCAAGGACTCGAAAACTAGGAAAAACCTGCCAAACTAGAAAACTGCCAAAATGAGCCTGTTGGAATAGGTAGGAGGCCACCGAAATCCATATGGATCAATCCTCCCCCTTAGAAATGAATGATATCCATTTCGTTGAGTGCCCCTATCAGATGAGGAAATGTTTGTTGAATTTGACCCGGGTGAGTCACTTGCCTTGGTGCAGGAGCTTCCCTGCTTTGACAAATCGATAAAGATGGATCCTTTGTTGGTGAGTTCCCTTGACTTGTTTGTCCACAATCTGATCACTGGATGCCTCTTTTATGCAGTCGAGGTTGAGCTCTATTGGTGTCAGTTCTTCTTCTATCTCTGAGGTGTTCAATAATGGTGGGAAATAAGGTCGAAGGAGATCCACGTTGAACATTGGGTGCATGCCAAGTAAAGGAGGAATGTTGAGCTCAAAATAATTATCACCCATAGCCTTGGTGATGGTGTATTACCAGACCAGAGTGGGTGAAGCTTCTGATGGGGTCTTGTAAGGAGTTCTTTCTACAAGTGCAACCAAACTTTGGTGCCCACGACACCCGATGTTGATCATGGCGCAACTTGTACTTGTCATTGGACTTCTATAGGATATCCTGAACCTATTGGTGGATCTGTTGTATCCACTCAATGAATAGGGTGTCTTTTTTAGCTTCATTTGGAGAAGGATATGAGTTGGTCAAGGTGACCGCAAGGGTTAATGCAACATCTATGGGACCCAATGGTTGGAATCCCAACCCCACCTGAGAGGGGCTATGCTCGATTGAGCTATGTAGGGATCGGTTGTAGTTGTGATGAACATAGAGAAGGACCTCATCCCATGTTCAAGGGTTCTTGTAATTATACATGTGCAGGATATGAATGATCATTTGATTTATGACCTCAGTTTGGCCATCTGTCTGGGGGTGGAAGGTCGTGGATTTTTTGAGCTTGGTGTCCAATAGTGACCAGAGGATCGACTAGAATGTGATGATAAATCAACTATCCCAATCTGAGACAATGGTTTGTGGGATTCCAAAATGTACCTAGACTCATTCAAACAAGATCTTTGTATTGGCCTATGTTTTGATGGTCTTCTTGTAGGTAGCCATAATCACCATCTTAGAAAATCAATCAACAACAACAAAACATAGTCATTTACCCACTTGGTGGACGGGAGGCTTGACATGTAGCCCATTGAGATGTATTCCCATGGCCTATAAATAGTAGGAAGATGGGTGTATAGGCCCTATTTCTTAGTGGTCGATTTGGCAATAGTGCAGGCGGTGTAAGACCTGATATACTTGCTGACCTCATGTCGAAGTTTCAGCCAGCAGAAATGTTTCTGCAACATTTCCACTATATTTTTGACACTGAAGTGTTCTACCACCAGACTATAGTAGGATTCCAAGATCATCTTCGCTCGATCGCTTGATGGAACACAGATATGGACCAAAATACACAACAACCCATCCTGAAGATGGAAATTAGCGACAATTGTGTTTGCGCCCAACATTTGGTAGGTGCTGGCAAATTCTAGGTCTGTATCATAGAGTTGGGGCCATCAAGAGGTCTTATAGCCATAAGAGTCTAGCACCGTGGTGAATGCCGCAACTGGTGGTCTACTAAGGTAATCAATGACGCGGTTGGTGATTCATGTTTTATACTTGATGTTGAGGTGGAATTGTTGCAAGTATGTGGACCACTTATGATGGCGTTCATTATGAAATTTTCCTTGTGTCTACATGAACTATAGTGGCTTATGATAAGTGTGGATGACTATATTCTTACCAAAAATTTAATGTCTCCACTGGAAACAGGCTTGCACATTGGAGTACATTTGTTTTTCATAAGTAGGGTACTTACGAGAAACATCTGATAGTGTCTCACTATGATAGGCCACAGGGTGGTTGTGTTGAGTGAGAATGACACACACAATATACTCTGAAGCATCTGTCTCGATATCAAAGGGTTGTTGCAGTTCTGGTAGTGAAAGTACTGGGGTTGAGCACAAGTGTTGCATAAAATCATAGAATGCTTGTTGTTCAAACCGGCCCCACATAAATGTTTCCTTTCAACCACCCCTGGTTACTTGGCTGAGGACCCATGCAATATGCACGAATCCCAACAGGAACCTATAGTAGAAATTAGCAAGGCCCAAGAAGCTCCGAAGCTCAGTGAGTGTGGATGGGGTTGTCCAATCACGAATGACTTGTATCTTGGTTGGATCTACATGTACACCATGCTGATCAATTATGTAGCCTAGGTAATAGACCTTTTCCATGTCGAAGGAGCATTTTTCCAAGTTGGCATATAGGTTGTGTTGTCGCAGGGTTTGCAGAACCTATTGAATATGATACAAGTGTTCTACCCAAGTCTTCATGTAAATGAGGATGTCATCTAGATACACAACTATAAAAGTATTGGTGAATGGTCACAGGATATCATCCATCATCCTCATGAAAGTGGCTTGAGCATTTTTAAAACCAAAGGGTATGACCAACCATTTAAAAATACCTTCCTTTGACTTGAAGGCAGTTTTCCATACATTTGTTTGTTCTATCATGACCTGGTGGTAGCCATAATTTAGATCAATATTACTGAAGTATTTGGCTCCCATGAGTTGATCAAGGAGGCCGTCAATTTGGAGAATCGGGTGCTGGTTTCTGATTGTGATTTTATTTAGGGCCTGATAATCAATGCAAATTTGCTAGGTTCCATCTTTCTTCTGTACCATCACAATTGGGATTCTGCAAGGTGATGAGATGGGATGGATGTGCCCCTTGTGGAGTAGTTCTTGGATCTGTCTCTTTATCTCCTTAGTCTCTGACACATAGTGATGGTAGATTGGACCATTGGGAAGTGGTGTGTCAGGGATCAGATCAATGGGGTGCTTGACCTAACAGTGCAGAGGTACCCCAGTAGGTGAGGAGAAGACATATAAGTATTGTTACATGACATTATCCACTTTATTATTTTATGTGGAGAGGTCAGCCGTGGATACCCTAGATGTGGATATGATCTTTTGCTCATTCTGAGAGAAAATCATGAAGAAAAAAAACTTCCCCATCTGAGAGATGACCTTCCTACATTGCTTGGAAGAGATTAAGGAAGTATCACTAGGTGGGACTGCTTCGGGTATCCTGTATAATTTCTTGTTCAAAGTAATAATAACACTATGAGGCCTAGACTCATATATATAATGGCGTTTCCATAAATATGGTCGGACCAAAAGAACATTATAAATTTCGAGATAGGAAACTTCACACAATACCTAATCTTTGAAGGGCTTGATGTCATATGACATGCGACATTGTTGGTTGATGCGAAAGTCATTTCCTTGGCAAAGCCATCCAATGGTGTAGGGTTAAGGGTGCGGTGTTGTCGACAGGGTGAGTCGCTTGACAACCTCTATTGATATGAGGTTCTTCTAGCTACCACTATCAACAATGAAGTGCAACGGGGTACCTTTCACCCACATCTGTGAATGAAAGAGGCGCCCGCCTTCCTCTAGATCATCTGGTTCACTAGGATGGAGCTTGGTGGTAGAAATGATAGAATTAGTTTCTGCATCAATGATGTGTCTCTACCTTTTTGGTTCTGACTCGGAGTTAGAACCCGCATCTGATTCAGAGGCTTTCACCTCAACCGCCAACGACTTCTTTGAGCGAAAATCAACAGTGTTATTCCAGGGGATCTTATGGAAGTCACACCACTTCCCCGTATCTTTATTTGTATTTTTGGTGTCCTTATTTTCTTGGGACTTGGACTGGTTGTCCTGAGGATGCCCATTTTTTCTCTGTCCCTTATTCTGCAGGTTGGGGCCACCCTTTCCTGGCTTTTGGTGTGAAGGTTTCCCAGGCCCAAATTGTCGTGTCTTTTCTTTGAGCTTCTGCTCGATTTTTAAGGCATATTGGTAGGATGCACCCAAGTATGAGATGTCCAAAAACTCCATTTTGACCTGTATGTATCTATGCAGACCGCCACGATACTGGGGCACCAAATGTCACTCAGAATTCTTGATACCTAGCTTGGTGTAAGGTATGGAAGATATTTGTGAACTCGACCACTGCTTGGTCTCTTTCCTGCCATAGTATGGTCCATTTTGTGTACAGGTCATCATAAATTCCAAGAGGGTAGTATTGTTCCTTAATAGAATCCCTGAAGGAATCATAGGTGACTGTGATTGTAAATAATGAGGTTTTCTTTGTTTCCTTTTTCTCCTAGAAAGTTTCTCACCAATCCTTGACATGGGGAATGACTTTGAGGAGCACAAAAAGTGATATTTTCTCTATTCGAGAAGTTATGGACAAAGAAATACCCTTCTAGCAGATTCAACCATTTGTCTACAACATTTTCATCTATCTAACCTTCAAATATAGGAATATTGAATCTTATTTGTATCATGAAGGGGGTGACACCTCCATTTGATGAAGATGTGTCACTTGTTGGTAGTCACTGAAGGATTTGTGAAAAAATGTCCATCATCTCATTCCTCTCTTGCATGAGGTATTCCTCGAGAAACATTTTGAAGGGATATCTTGTCCCTTTGTCTTTCTTTTCTCCCACCATGAGAGGTCATTTGGGCGTGCAAGAGATTTTTTCTTCAAGAGAAAAAATATCGAGACCCAATTCTTTGTACCCTCACCTCATTGGATACATGCATTAAGAACAACAAGGAGTAGACTGCTCTAATACCACTGATCTCGATTTTATGAGAAGAACAAAATGAATTTAGTTTAAAAATATGGTTAACACAAAATAATATATATACAGTAAAACTAGTTTCTATTCAATAAGGAAATAAGTTGAAACTGTAAAATGCAGCAGAAAACAAGCTTGCTAGAATGGTGGTGGTTTATCTCTGAGAAGAGATGTGATGACTACACTCATTCACAAGAAGATGATTACAATGAGGCTTTAAAGTACTTTTTACAATAAACAAGAATTTCAAAAACCCTATACATCCTGAAACCTAACCCTAGGAGATGAAGCGCCAAAAGTCATGTGGGCCCTGTTTGGGTAAGTTAGTACATCAACTTCTCGAGGTCATAACTTTTGCATACGATATTCGTTTTAGGTGAACGATAGACTGTTGGAAAGGTATATCTGAGGACTATTTTTTTTTCCATCAAACTCTAAATATATCTATATTTTGACTATGGTGATCCCTAAAAACGTTTTTAGGGCCTCAAAACAGCCTCGAAAGTCAGGGAACCAAAAACTAGAAAAAAACTACCAACCTGAAAAACTCCCAAAATGAGCGAGTTGGAATAGGTGGGAGGCCACCGAAATCCATATGGATCACCAAGGGTTAGGGTTTTCAAGAGTTCTACAGACAAGGGTTTTCCCTATGTTTTATCTCTCTGATATATGTGCAGGGTCCAATAGTAGTACTCGACCCAATATTTCAGGGCACCAACTAAGGAGGCTAGACTCTTCTCTTAGCCATACTAATCGGATACCCGGGTACTAGAGAGTATCTTCCTAAGTTTTTTTCTCGGTGGAACTATATAATTCAGGTGGCCAATTAGTTTATCTATAGAGGGCTTCAAGAGATATAGGTTGATCCATATACAAGTGTTGTCTGATGCGCTACCACTCAAATGGGTACCAACAAGAGTTACAAGGGTGGTCAACAGATGTGCACTTAAGTATCACTTGTATTTCCTACATGTATTACTCCTCTACTATGGGTTTATGTGCATAACGACAAATATACATAGCTTTAATATGTCGTAATACATCTCTACCCTGAAGAAAAAAAATAACCTACAATTTTCTATCAAGGAAAGTGATCTGATACCACTTGTAAGGTACTAGGTCTATTGTATTAGCATAAAAGAGAAATAATGTAGAGAATAACACCAATATAGCAACAAAGTATGGAAATATTGTAGAGATAACAGCTGAACAACAAATTATATGGAACCACAACACCAAAATTATACCTTTATTGATAGGAAACAATGTTCACTTGTCTCTTCGAGGGGGAAACCTCCAACAGAGAAGAGCTCTATTACAATAATTCTTCAAGACAAAACTTCCCATACCCTCTACTCCTATTTATACTAAATTTGTCTATCCAAAAGAACAATCTAGAGAAAGATCCTTCTAGAAGAGGAAGCTTCTATTAGGTATTCTTACATTTGAATTATTCCTCCTTATTGCTAGGCCTTATTAATATTGACCTTTATTACATGGAAATATATTATTCTACCCACTTGAGGGGTTAGGGAGGTTAGGTCCCTAACAATTTTCATGCTGTGGCAACTAGTTCCCTAAATTTTAGTGGTGCCATTGTTCTCTATGATCGATGCTCCCCTTTGTTTACTATAGAAATTTTGTGTGTCATCTCTGGTTCACTTGTGGTCTACTGTGTATTCTCATAGTGCTTATGAATGGAAATACCCTTTCTATGTCGACCCCTGATGTGATTTTATAACACTTCGACAATTGTCCCTATACATTCATACTTGAACTAGCAGTCTAATCCATTAATTATGTACTCAATGTCTGATTTAATGTTGCTTTGTTACTAAAAATGTCATTTTATGTTTTACTCATAATGCCAGATTGTCACGATCCTCGGTGGCTAGTTTTTCCATTTATGACTACGTGTCATCTTTATGCCTTGTCGTTAATGCTTGTTAACCAATGTTGTCACCTTTTAATTCCTTTAACAATCTTTTCGGTCTTGTTTTGCACAATTTTTCTGGATTTTGAATGTAATCTTCCTGTGAGATGTTTTTTCATCCATCTATGTGACACTCACTTCTTCTATGCACTTACTCTCATTGATACTTCATTTTTTTTTTTTCCGTTTCTCCTTCATTTTTCTTTTCTCTTCTTCCACATTTTATTTGTTTTGTCTTTTTCCTACTATAATACACTACTATGATACATTGGTTCTTGCACAATTCATCCTAGTGCATGGGAGGGAGACTATCACTATGAAGTTTTAGTTGACTTCCATTCACCATTCTTCCCATGACTTCACCATTCAACATTTCCAACTACACAAAACCTGTATCTTTCATGTAATTAATTATGTATGTCCCTAACCAATGCATTCAAAAATTTCTTGTATGCTACATAAACTTGTTGTCATATAGTAACACTAATTCCCCCACTTGAGACTTTTTTTGTTTAATAAGTCGATCATGCCAGGAATTTTCTCTTTCCTTCTAAACTTGTTGATAGAAACCTATGACAAATCAGCCTTCCCAAAGCTATAGAAACTATGAAAATATCTCCTCTACATCCCCAGAGTCTGAAAGATCAATAATCGATTGAACACGCAATCTAGGCACAATAAATTCCATCGTAATTACTACTTCTTTCCCATAGACCAACCTAAAAGGTTCGTGTGCAGTCAAATTTTTACTTGTAGTCCTATATTCCCATAATACTGTAGGGATCCTCAAGTCCCAATCATCCCTTCCTATGTTGTAGATCTTTGTCAAATCATTGTTCATAATTTTATTAAAATATTCTACAATCCCATTGGCTTGAGGTTCATATGTCATACTCCTCTGATGATGAATTTGAAATTCCTCATTCAATGTTGCAATCATCTTATTTAGGAAGTGTGTCCCTTGATCACTTAGTAGACTATGCATGCATCCAAATTGTGTAGCTACATTATCAAATAGAAACTAGACAACAATCTCTGTAGTGAAATCTATGACTAGTGTTGCTTCTTCCCATTTGGTCAAATACTCTTTCACAGTGATTATATACCTAGCTCCTGATCTTCTCGTTGGTGGCTTGATCAGTCCAAAAAAGTATATTTCCCATTTATCAAATTCCTATAGTGCAACCTATGGGTGAAAAGGAATATCATACCCTCTAGATGGATTTCCTACACTTTAACAAAAATCGCACACGTGAAAATATTCTTTAGCATCCTTGTTAAGTGTGGACGACCAGATCCATACACACATAATATTTTGCAGGGTTTTTTTTCCTGTGTAGTGTCCTTCAATTCCTTCATGCACTTCTGAGAGTATCATTGGCCTTTTGTTATCTAACACACATCGTCTTAGTATTCCATATGTACCTAACTTGTATAAGTTCTCTCCAATTAGCTAGTAGTCCATTGATTTAACCACTAATTGTTTCTTTTGTGCAACTGTCATGTCTATCGGGGCCATTCTTGTACTTAAAAACTGCACAATGTCTACAAAGTAGGCATCCACCATTTTAACTGTAAATAATTGTGTATTCGGAAAGATTTCATCTAGATTCATTGCATCTTCTCCTGATAGTATGTGTGATAAGTGATCTTGTACTAGATTCAGCTTCCATGGCTTCACAACAACCTCAAAATCATATTCTTAGAACAATAAAAACCATCTACATATTCTACCCCCCAACACTGGCTTGTTCACTAAGTATCTTAGTGCAAAATGAAATATATACATCTTGAAATGAGAACCCAACAGATAATGTCTAGAATTCTACAGCACATATACAATTTCCATTCCTTCTCATCCTATGGTTGTGTAATTATTTTCGACTATTGATAGCTTCCTTCTTGCAAATGCAATTGGATATTCTATGTCTCCTTCTCCTGGATGAGATAATATTGTTCCTAAATCCATGGATGATTCATTCAGATGAACATGAAATTCCATATTCCAATCTAGGAATATCAGAATTGGCATGGTCACTAATTTCTGCTTCAATGTATTTAAACCTTTCTGACAATCTTCATTCCACTGGACCTTGACTTCTTTCTTCAACAAATTCTCCATAGGTGTTGTAATCTACGCATAACCCATAATGAACTTCCTGTAGTATCCTGTAAGGCCTAGAGTTTCTCTCAATTGTCTTACTCATGTAGGTGGTTGTAAGTGCAAAATCATTTCAATCTTGGTACGATCCACTAGTAATCCTTTCTTACATACGATGTGGCCCAACAAAATTCCAAAAGGTGCACAAAAAATACATTTCTTTAATTTCAGTGAAATATGGCATTGTTTATACCTATCCAACATTAATTTGAGTACTTGTATGTGATCTTTCAATAAACTAAACATAGTCCAATAATCTAAATAAACTTCAAGTAAATTATGAATAAATTCCTTAAAATATGTGACAACTACACTTGAAAAAACTACAGGTGCATTCTTCAACCCAAAAGTCATTCTTGTGTACTGATAGCTTTCCCACTCTATTGCAAAAGTAGTCTTATATTTTTATTTCTTCACAATATTAATATGGTGATATCCTGAAAATCTGTTTGTGAAAGAATAGGCCTCCTTCCCTCCTACATTCTCTAGCACTTCATTTGTAAAAGGTGTTGGGAATGGATCATGCAGACATGTATCGTTTAGCTTCCTTAGGTCTACACAAATCCAGTTTCCTCCTATATTCTTATCTTTCACTATCATTGGACTTATCTATTCATATTCCATAATTGGTTCAATAATTTTTGCTTCTAACATTTTGTCTATTTATGCCTTTACCTTCTCTTCATACTTCATATTCAGTGTATAGGGTCTCTGTCAGACTGGCTTAGCTTTAGGTTTTAAAGAAATCTTAATTTCTCCTAAATCAGAAACTATCCCTTTCATTTATAATAATGTAGTTGGGAATATATCTCGATACTCTCGTAGTAAATCTGTAATCTTCTCCAGAGTTTCATCATTCTAGTAATCTCCTATCTGCACAAAATTTGGATTTTATTTTGTCCCAATATTACCTTCACTGTATTTATTGGTTGTGCATACACAACATATTAAATCTATGGTACTTATACTATGCGTTCCCCCTTATTTTCAGCTACTTGTATATTCCTTGGATCTCCCTCGTCCTCCTTAGCAACATTATAATATTCTGGTAATTCATGAATAGTCATAGAAGCTTTGTGTGCACTATGCATAGGTACCAGCTCCATCAGCCCTTCTTTGAAAAACATATTGGTTCTAATGGCCTACAAAGATGCATATAATAAGGGAGAGTCATGTTCAAATGTAAATGTTACCTTAAACATTTGAATTAGCTAGTCCCATTTTGTTATTTCTCTACGCATTTCTAGTTTTAGGTACCCATTATTAGGAATTGTATCCAATGTATGTATAGAATTGTGCATACATTCCTTCTTCAGAATCGAACTCCGTATGTTTCTACACTGATCAACATGATTTTTTGGATCAATTAGCCATGTATACCTATGCTTAATATACTCCACCTTGGTACTGAATCTAACTTGCATCAATCTTCTACACTCCTTCCACTGTTCTATTGTTTCTTTGTGTGCATCCCACCATCTGTTTGGACTGGCCTTCAAGACAACATCTAGTGCCAATAACCTTTTGGGGGGGGGCACCTGCAACTCAAAATCCTTTACAAAATATTCTATGTCATCCAAACCATCATTATTGGGTGGATCACATAGTTCTATTCCATTTCAATGCAAAAATCGAGTAATGTAGGAGCATTGTCTGGTGGATACTTCGTGCATTCTCTGCTACCAATGTTCCAAAACCTCCTCTGAGCCCAACAAACATGAGCTAATTATTCTCCAACTTAGTGCACCATCTGTAGTAGGGTTAACATAGTCACCCATTCGCACAATCATATTATACAAGTTGTCAATTTTTCTCCTTTTGGAAGGTTCTATGTACCCCTTTATTTTTATTGGATCCAGTGGAACGAAATTTTTTAAGTCTCCTACTTCAAATATAATCTCCCTCCTTTTCATATTAAAAATTTCTTGATTGTCAAAGGCTCATTTTAAACCCATTAGTGTTGGATATGGATGCCTATCAGTCGTTATTTCGATGACTTTGAAGTCTTCTACACTGCACACCCGATATATATTCATAGACATCCTTGTCAATCAGCCAATTGGTACCATATTGTGTTGTTTTTCCAACCTTAACTGAGTAGGAGACTATATTAACTTGGGTGTCCCCATCATTTCCATGTTTTATTTGGAAACACATTTACGTCATACCCAAAGTCTAAAATAACAGTATCCACATCATATTCTCCAATCTGCGCACTTATTCTGAACCTTCCATTGGTCCTCTTTTTGTGCAGTACCTAATTCACTACCCTCTATGCAAAAGGAATTCCCCTTTCTTGTGCACAATGATAAATCATTTCACATAATGCATTCAGCGTCGTCTCATTTTTCATCAATTCTACACAACTTCTCATAAAATCTCTTAGATTAATTACCTTCTCAATTGGATTTTATGGTATAATATGATCACATACTGGAGGAATGTCAACAACAGAAGGCACAGATGATGTTGATGTTACCCAATATGGTCCTAGTATTTATTTTAATGTCCTATGATATGTCTCCTTTTCTTTTTGAGGGTCAAATGTCGGCATAGATCATGATTATTTCCTCACCCATTTATCAACCTACCTCCCTCCATTTTCCACGTCATCCCCTTTTCTAGTTCCTCTGCACATCATAGTTTATATTCTAGGTCCTTCATTGCATTCGTCGGTTGATATCTTTTGTATATTCTAATTCTGGTTCTAGTTATGATTCTCTCTTTCCTGCCACTTAACAAGTAGTTGAGGACATTCTTTTGTCACATGATCTAGTTCTCTACAATACGTGCAGATTGTACAAGGATTCATATATTCAAGAACTAAGCGTCTCGGTTGATTACAATTGTACAAAATTATTGGGCCTCTACCTCCTTTGCCAAAAATTCCACTGCCTCGACCTTTGATAGATCCTCCTCAGTTTCCTAGATTAAAGCCTCTCTGATTATTATACTGTGGACCACCTCTTTCTTCCACAACATTATCCTCTCGAATACTATACATATCCAAAGGGTGATCTCTCAACAAATCGAATGTGTGAAAATCATTCTCTTCATGCTCGAATGACTTGAAAAAGTTACAAAATAAGTTCCTTAGCATACTCTGGTATTTCTACAATAATGAAAACATACAAATGATGTCCCCATTTCTTACATATTTCATAGTACCCCCCTCATGGTAACGGATTTGGTGCTCCACTCACCAAATACTACACAAAAGTGGGGCATTTGTCCTTATGGTGGCATTCAGTCCTACACTTGGTACACCAAACTTGCTCCTACTTCTCCTTCCCTTTTTTCAGTTCTTCCAATTGAATTTTCAAGGAAAATAACTGCGTCTGGACTTGCACCATCCCCCCACTATCTCCTAGAGGGGATGATTCTAGCTTCATCACAATCTCCAAGGCTGTAGGATGTGACGTAACCTTCTATTGCACCAATAGGCAACAAATGTGTGGCAATAGTTCTACAATAAACCATTCTTGGTGTTATTTACCAAGAATATGGAATGTCATACTACCCATCAAATCCTTAAATCTTTGATCATATTCCCAAACCAACTCATTCTATACTTATTTTATTTCCATCAATTCTATGAATTACTACGACTCAAACTTTGGCTTCTTGAAATATTTCAACAATGATTATCTAATTTCTGCTAAATTCCTTGCTTTTCCTATAGGTTTGGTACTCTGTATTTTCATATACCAGACTAATGTGTGGCCTCTAAATGTTGCTTCCAATTACACAATATTTACAACCTCATCCTGGTCATTCTTTGCATTCCAAATTGTCTCACATACAAATAGGTGTTGTTCTAGGTCCTCTGACCCAACTCCCTAGAACTCGGGTAGTCTCAATGCGTTGTCTAATCCTTCCATTTTTTTTTGTATAGTACCTCCCCTTGACAATGTTGTTTGACTCTTACTCAGTGCACTTCCTCCAATACTCTAACTACTACTACACTATCTCCCTCTGATAACTATAAGTCGTTTTGATGAATCCTCAAATGTTACCTCAGATCTTGGTGATGCACATGACATCATGGAATCAACACAGGATCTAGCCTGAGTAGGACTTAATGACTCTTTTATTATAAGACTAAACTGAGAATCATCTTCCTTTCCTTCTATGTGTACTATTTATATAATCTGAACTATTGTACATGGTTCCCTCCCCTCAAAATCACTGTGTGACTCTCTTTTCTTAACCCTAGACTTCAACCTCTTATATGTTCTTCCAATGCACATCACTCCAAACATGTCTTCGTCTTATGATACAACTTCTTCGTTTCTATGCATCCTCAGTTCCTCCCTTCCTTCATTATTTCCTACCTTCAGACTATCTTTTGGTCATCCCCCAGTTCCCCTATGTGTAATACCCCTAGGCCGAACCCCGGTTGTAAATGTAAATGCAAATGTACTTAAGCTGGTGAGTTGTTTGATATCATTTTTTGCATGCACCTTTCATGGTATAGTGTGTACATGTATTGCACACTAAAATTATGAAGTGTGCACATTCCAGGATACCATACACAATAAACTTAAGTGCTCGCGATTTTGAGCCCAGGGAGCCTTTGTGTATATGTTGTGTTTTATAGGCTGGTGAGCCAGTTATTATAATCTAAGAGGCATATGTTTTGAATTAGGCTAGGGAGACTAGATGATAAAGGCCAATGAGCCTATTTTTGTATATGTCTTATCATTAATATAATACATCGTTGCATGTAGACCAACCATGATAAAAGAGTATGGGGGACTAAACTCCACTAGTTAGGGAAAGGGGGCTAAAAGTTAAGGATAATGGGCTAAGCTAGGGAACTTAAGCCAAAAAAGGAATATTATATTAATATTCCTTAAAGTATAAAGTATGGATAATTATTTTATCGTAATTTATAAGGATGGGGACAAGTGGGCCAAAGTGGTTCTCAACATGACAAGTGTCAAGTTAGGAACATGCATACATATAGTTTGGAATTAGTTCATTTTCCCATGCATTCCATCATCATTCACTCACTCTTTCAATTTTCCTTCGTAGCTTATTGTACCTGTATCCATACATGTCCCTGTATCTGTACCTGTACCTATACCTATACCTGGTTATATTAGGAGCTGGACTGAAGAAGCGGGTTGTCAGGCCCATGAGCAATTCTCTCGAGGTGAGAGAATTGTTGGGAAATGAATTCCCGAAGGTGCGAAACTGCAGCTACATATCTCTGAGACTTCCTTTCCAACCTATTGATGAAGCTCAGAAAGGAAGTGGGGAAGCCGAATGATTGTTGAGCAGAAAAGGGGCACACTTCCTAGGGTGGGACATGCATGTGGGGAATGAGGGACTATAGGTTGTTAGTTTGAGTTGGAACCTGTGATAGAGTCTTTCGTATTGTCTGAGATACATCATCCTAGTTAGGAATCCCTTTACCCGGGTGGAGTTTAGTCCTAGCTTGAGGATGACCCACTATTGAGAGTGATGAGCAGCGTGGTATAAGGATGGGAGGTTCATGGAAGGTCTTCATGAAGTTGGTGATATTCTTACCTAGATAAGTGTCAATTGTGTGTTAAATTACATGTTGCATTAGTATTTATGTGTTTATTTTTATGGGTTTTTCCTGTGTGTTGCATGTGTATTTTTATTATTGTTCTGTATGAATATGTGCATTTTCAAAATGTATTTATTTATTTTAATTTATATATATAAAGTTCCACAAGATTTCATGTGTATATATGTTTTAATTTGCATACAACTCGAAATTGTTTACGTGGCATACCCCAGTTGGACGGTGGGGATTTTACAATATGGTATCAGAGATCTAATTTTCAACACTAGTCATGGATGGGCCAAACAAGTTGATTTGAAGAGAAATTTCACTAAGAATTGATTTCTAAGTAGCCAAATTTCAAGTTACAGAGCGTCCATGGTAAAAATTAGAAGCAATTGCATGGAATTGGGAAAAAGCCCCAATTTCTGTTGCTAAATTCAAGGGAAACTTGAGAAATTTGGTCAAGTAGTGAGATATTCTTAATTTAATATTTGTTCTAGAAACTTCAGACCTGGGATTGGTCGAATTTGAAGTTATAGGGAAGCCATGACATATGGAGTGAGATTAGTTGATTAAAATTCTCAATTTGTGAATTGAGTTTGGGAAAGATCTGTTCCAGGAATGTCAACCAACAAAAAATTGTTTTTGCAAAGGTTGAATTGGTGTTATCGGGTGAAATTAAATAAATTTCATTGTTGCAGAATGTCTATGGTGAAAATTGGGAAAACGTTTGGCAAAAACCCAATTTCTGCAGTGGAATTCACGAGGAATTGATGCACATAAAAATGAATGTGTGCAGGTGTGCGCACTAAAAATGCATGATGCTCAGTGAAAATCTTGCGATGTGTGGAAAATAAGGGTGTGTGGCTACATACACTAAAGTTTGTCACTGCACGGTGCAGAGTGGTAATGCGCGGAAAGTATTGGTGCATGGGTGTGTGCACTTAAATTTGGCGTTGCGCGGTGCATAGTGGAAATGCTTGGAAAATATTGGTGCATGGGTGTGTGCTCTTAAATTTGGTGCTACACAATATAAAGTGGTAATGCACATAAAATATTGGCACATGGGTGTGTGCACTTAAATTTGGCGTTGCGCGGTGTAGAGTTGTAATGTGTGGAAAATATTAGTGTGCAGGTGTGCACAGTAAATTTAGCATTCTATGGTGTGGATTGAATGGTGTATGCGTAATAATGGTGTGTGCAGTGTGTGCACGTATAATAATGGTACACGTGTTGTGTGCAGTATTGACAGAGGAATTTTGTCGGTGCAAGCGCAATGTGGGTACATGTTGTCGCGCGAAAACATAATTAAAGGTGCGAGCGGAGTTCTGGTGCATGGTGGGGGCGTACTAATATTTGGCATGGTGCATTGCATAGAGTTAAATGTGCGCCTATTATTAGCGTGTGACACAAAAATTACGTGCAACATGTATTAGTGCATGAACCAAAATTGTGTGTGGTGGATATTGGCGCACGACACAAAAGTAGTGCACACCAGTTACTGGCATGACAGAGAGGTGATACACATTGGTTATAGGTGTGTGGAACATGCGCTACCTCATGGTGTTGATTCACATTCTAAATATGGGTGTACATGTTCAAATTTGTGCATGCGAAGTCGTTTGGATGGTGTACAACGACAAAAAAACAGTGAATTTATGCAACATTTTATACTGTTGGAAGGTCGTCCTTTTGCAACGCATTTTTGAGGCCCTAAACATGTTTTTAGCTACCAAGGTACACTTTGTCTCTGCAGCTCAAATTAAATATCCCAGAGATATCTTTCTAATGGTTTAAACCATTCATCAAACAGATCTTTTATGAGGAAGTTACAAGACAAATAGTGGATGGTAAATTTTAAGACCCAACTAACTTCAAAGGGTCATAAATTTCTACTCTGGAATCAGATTGAGGCACAGGAGAAGTATATGGAAAGATATTGAACCATAGAAAATATTCCTAGAGCTGATATAAATTATGGGCATGTTAAAAATGTTTAAGATGCCAAAGAAGGTACTTGTAGCATTCGAGACGAAAAACACTAATTGTCCTAGAACTTTAGTAGGTTGTAGCTAGCAGCCCAGAACCTAGAAAGAGGTGAAACTTGGATAGACTGTCTAGAATATATATATGAAGAAACCCAATTGAGATCCTACTAAAAATCCAATGGAGTAGGTGCAAAAATTTATAATTATAGCGCAAAATTGCACCAAGTTGAAGAGTGAACAAAAAAATTAATGGACAATTTTCAAATAACCACAACTTTCTGCTCAATACTCGGAATTGAGCATGGAAGCAGGAGTTTGAAAGGTATTGGAAAATAGAATATAATTATTCACCCAGAAAATTGATCTAGGCATTCAATTTTTAGGAAATTTGAAGAAATAATTTTGATGCATTATTGAACCAGAATGGTTCATATTTTCATGAAATTGTTGAAACAATTAGCCTGGCAAAGTTTTGTTGGCTGCACATTTTGCAGATTTAACAACTAGATCATATAAGGATAGGCATAGAGTGCATAGGAATGGAATATGCATAGGGGGTTAACAACCAATAATATGAGATCAAAGGTATGGATTTCCATATGGGCATTGAAGGAACAAACTCCAATGGACATGGAGAAGGAACAGATGAAAACATGAATATGGTAGAGACCATTAAAAATTTGTAGAAGGATGTCCAAATCCATAAAGATGATAATTAAAGGCTTATGAGAGCCAAGGAGAAGCAATAGGAATTCAACATGAAGTTAATCCAGAGCTTGAACATAATAGAAAAGAATTGGATAAGGAGAGTAAATCAAGAAAATCAGGAAGTCACACATCTCCTGATGAAAAAAGAAGAACAAGAAGTGTTAGAAGACATCACCATCACTCCTCAAGGAATTCCAATAAGAGAGCACATGGTAGCTCAAGTCCATCCCCTGTCAGGAAGCATAATGGGTCTAGGGTGGATGAGCTACGAGGAGAATGAACAAAATCAAACCTCCTACATTTGATGGTGAGAACAAGAAGGATGAAGATGTAGAGACATGGTTGCTGGGAATTATAAAGTATTTTCAAATGCATAGTTATTATTCTCATGCAGAAGGAATAATTTCCATCTATAAACTCAAGGGAAAGGGATCCATGTGGTGGGATCATCTTGTGCAGGTGCAACACATTAAAGAGAAAAATGTTACTTGGAAGGAATTCAAGAAGTATTTTGAAAAGAAATATTTGACTAAGAGATATTATGACAAGAAAATGAAATAGTTCTTTGAGCTCAAACTTGGGAGTATGACCATAGATGAATATGAAAGAAGGGTTTTAGAACTATTGAAGTATGTTTCATTCATCAAGGATGACACAGTGAATATTCAAAAGTATTTGAGTGGATGTCCATCATTCATTAGTGAAAAAATACAATATGATGATCCCAAAACATTGGAGGAGACCATAAGACGAGATAAATGCCTATACGATCAACAAAAAGCAAGGCCAACTTTCCAAAAATATTGGGAAGACAAGAAGAAATTCAATATGGACAAGAGGAAGAAGGGGACTAAGCCACCATTATTCAGAAATATTCCTCAGGAAAAACCAACGTCTAGAGAACCCAGAATGATTGAGACATGGGCGAAAAGGGAAAGGCAACCACCTATTCAATGTTGGGGTTGTAAAGGAGATAATATGTTTAGATATTTTCCTCACAGAGGTGAAAAAGTGAATTGTTCACAATGTACAAGCAACTAAAACAATGGAAGACATCGGAAGAAGTGTACCAAGGATCTATGCACCCTTGGACAACAAGCAAGCAGAGTATTAGCCACATATAATTGAAGTGGAAGGTATGATCAACAACCAAACCATTGTTATTTTAATTGATTCAGGAGATAGTCATAGTTATATAGATCCTGAGATGGTGGAAAGTTTGCATTTTCCAAGAAGAAAGCATGGAAAATCTTGGTTGGTGCAGCTGGCTACAAGAGCCAAAAGAAAAGTTAATGAGATGGTTAAGTCATGTTTTATGGACATGAATGGACTGAACACCAGAGTATATTTGAATACCTTTCCTTTAGGTTCCTATGACTTTCTAATTGGGATGGACTGGTTGGACCGCATCATGCTATCCTAGACTTTCATGACAAGGCATTTACTTTCTTGGATGAGGAATGGAACCTAAGGACAGTGCAGGGAATTCCCAGGGTAGTAACCATTAGAGAAATTTCAACATTGTAGGTGAATAAATGTTATAGAAAATGGTGTCAAATATTTTCAGATCATATGGAAGAAACACATAAATATAGGGTGTCAAATATTGAAGATTATGCAGTCCTAAAAGAGTTTGAAGATGTGTTTAAGAAAACACCAGGATTACCCCCTAAAAGAGACATTGATTTCTCCATAAATATGATGCCTGGAGTAGCTCCAGTATCCAAGACCCCTTACATGATGAGTACACCAGAATTGGAGTTGAAAATGAAACTTGAAGAGCTCCTAAAGAAGGGGTATATACGCCCAAGTGTGTCACCTTGGGGTGCCCCAGTTTTATTTGTGAAGAAAAAGGATAGAACATTGATATTTTGGATTGAATTTTGGCAGTTGAACAAGGTAATTGTGAAGAATAAGTATCCTTTTCCAAGGATCGATGACCTCTTTGATCAGTTGAAAGATGAAAAAATATTCTCCAAGATTGATCTCAGGTTAGGTTATGATCAAGTAAGAATTAAAGAAGAAGACATCAACAAGAGTTCTTTCAGAACAAGGTATGGTCATTATGAGTTCACAGTGGTGCCATTTGGGTTATCAAATGCAACAGTTCTCTTCATGTGTTTAATGAATGGTATTTTCAGAGAATACTTAGATAATTTTGTCATTGTATTTTTAGCTAACATTCTTGTATATTCTAAGTCAGAGGAAGAACATGAAAAATACTTGAGAATGGTATTACAAGTATTAAGGAAGCATCATTTGTATGCCAAATTGAGAAAGTGCTCATTTTATCAAAATCAAATTCATTATTTGGGGCATATCATTTCAGAGGAAGGGATAGAAGTGGATCCTAAGAAGATAAAATCCATTTGAGGATGGTTAGTGTCAATGAATGTAATAGAGGTCAGATCATTCATGGGCCTTATAGGATACTATAGGATATTTATTGAAGGATTCTCAAAGATTGCACACCCAATCACTTCCTTGCAAAATAAGGGTGTGAAGTTTCAGTGGACATTGGATTGTGAAAGGAGTTTCCAACACTTGAAGCAATTATTAATAAGTGCTCCAATACTAAGGATTACGGATCCAAATGAAGACTTCATTGTATGCACATATGCATGTAAAGAATGACTTGGTGGATTCCTCAGTCAAAATGGGTTTGTTGTATGTTATGAATCAAGGAAGTTGAAGGAGCATGAAAGGAACTATGCCACTCATGATTTGGAGTTGGAAGACATAGTTCATACCTTGAGGAAGTGGAAGTAGTACCTCATGGGGAAAAGGTTTGAGCTGAGGACAGACCATAATGGTCTGAAATATTTATTTGATCAGCCAACTCTAAATGCTAGGCAAAGCAGGTGGTTATAATTTCTTAGTGAATATGACTTTGATATAAATCATATCAAAGGGAAAGAGAACAAAGTGGTTGATGGACTCAGCAGAAGAGTCCATGAGTTTCATGCTACAACCATTAACATGTACCAATCATATTTGAAAGATAGAATTTTAAAGGTTGCAAAATCAAATTTGCAATAAAATGAATAAGTGGAAAAATTCCAGCAAGGTATTTTTCAGTAGAAAATGGAAGACTATAAGATAGAAAATGATGAAATTCTCATGTACAAGGGAAACATTTATGTATCAAATTCCCAGGAATTGAAAAAGCTATTGAGAGAAATGCATAATGTACCTTATGCTGGGCACTCGGTTTATCAAAAAACTATTGCAGCTATCAAGAGCCAATATTATTGGCCAAGAATGAAGAAAGAAGTTTCTTATTTTATTTTCAAATGTTTGGAATGTCAAAAGGTAAGGTTGAGAGTAAAGACCTAGTTGGTTTGCTATAGCCATTACCCATTCTTGAGTGAAAATGGGAAGTTGTAAAAATGAATTTCATCACCAAACTACCCAGAACAAGAAAAACAACATGATTTTATTATGGTAGTGGTGGATAAGCTTACTAAATATTCCCATTCTTTTCCAGTAAAGCTCACCCACAAGGAAGCAAACATTGTTTATGTTTATATGAGAGAAATTGCTCAATTACATGGTATACCCAAGACAATTGTGTTTGACAGAGTTCCAAATTTACATCAAATTTTTGGAAAGGATTATTTAAGGGATTTGGAACAAATTTGAATTTTAGCACAACTTATCATCCAGAATCGGATGGACAAATGGAGAGGGTGAATCAAGCGTTTGAGGATATTTTGAGGATGTATGTGATGGATAAACCATCAAAATGGGAATACTACCTACACTTGCTATATTTTTCTTATAAAAATGGGTACCAAGCATCTCTAAAGATGAGCCCATTTGAGGCACTTTATGGTAGAAGGTGCAACAAACTAGTAAGATGGGATAACCTAGCATATAAAGAAGTGATTGGGCTAGAATTACATAGGGAAATGGAAGAGAAAATGTTGAAAATAAAACAGAATTTAAAGGTTTCCCAAGACAGGAATAAAAGATATGTTGATAAGGGTAGAACTCATAGGGAATTTAAAGTGGGGGACCATGTATTCTTGAAAGTGAAGGCCAACAGAAGTTCCCTGAAGTTGGGAAATTGTTCAAAGTTGGTAGCTCCCTATTGTGGATCGATTGAAATCCTAGGGAGGATTGGTCCTACAACATACATGCTTTCCTTTCCTATATCAATGACCATTCATAATGTATTTCATGTATCATTGCTTACGAAATATATACGTGATGATAATCATGCTATTGATTGGAATATGATTCAAGTGGAGCAATAAGGCACTTTCCAAGTACATCTGGTACACATTCTGGAACGAAAAATCAAACAGCTCTAGAATCGAGCCATAGATCTTGTAAAGGTCCAATGGACTTGGTACGGTCCTGAGGACACAACTTGGGAGCATGAAGATGTTATGCAGGTAGAATACCCACATCTTTTTGAGGATTTTTGAAATTTTGGTTGTATATGTGTATATATTGCACTAAGGGCAATGCGTAAATAAAAGGAGGGGAATGTAGTACCCTTAGGTCAAACCCCAATTGTAAATGTAAATGAAAATGTACTTAAGTTGGTGAGTTGTTTGATATCATTTTTTGCATGCACATTTCATGGTATAGTGCGCACATGTACTACGCACTAAAGTGATGAAGTGTTCACATTCTAGGATACAGTGCGCATGATTTTGAGGCCATGGAGCCTTTGTGTGTATGTTGTGTTTTATAAGCTAGTGAGCCAGTTATTATAAGCTAGGAGGATTATGTGTTGAATTAGGCCAGAGAGACTAGATGCTAAAGGCCAGTGAGCCTATTTTTGTATATGTCTTATCATTAATATAATACATCGTTGTGTGTAGACTGACCAAGATAAAAGAGTATGGGGAACTAAACTCCACTATTTAGGGAAAGGGGGATAAAAGTTAAGGACAAGGGGCTAAGATAGGGAGCTTAAGCCAAAAAAGGAATATTATATTAATATTCCTTAAATCATAGAGTATGGATAATTATTTTATCCTAAGTTATAAGGATGGGGACAAGTGGGCCAAAGTGGTTATCAACATGACAAGTGTCAAGTTGGGAACATGCATACATATATTTTGGACTTAGTTCATTTTCCCATGGATTCCATCATCATTCACTCACTCATTTAGTTCTCCTTTGTACCTTCATGTACCTTTATTTGTACATGTACCTGTATGCATACACATACCTGTATTTGTACCCGTACCTATACTTGTACGTGGTTATGTTAGGAGATGGACTGAAGCGGCAAGTTGTTAGGCCCATGAGAAATTCTCTCGGGGTGAGAAAATTGTTGGGAATTGAATTCTCGAAGGTGAAAAACTATGACTACATGGCTCTGAGACTTCCTATTCAGCCTATTGTTGAAGCCCAGAAAGGAAGTGGGGCAGCTGAATGACTGTTGAGCAGAGAAGGGGCACACTTCCTGGGGTGGGACAAGAATGTGGGGAATGAGGGACTATAGGTTCTGAGTTGGCACCTATGATGGAGTCTTTCCTGTTGTCTGAGATACCTCAGCCTGGTTAGGAATCCCTTTACCCAGGTGGAGTTTAGTCCCAACTCAGGGGTGACCCACTACTGAGAGTGATGAGAAGCATGGTCTAAGGTTGGAATTTTTGTGAAAGTTATTCATGTAGTTGGTGATATTATTACCAAGATAATTGTCAATTGTGTGTTAAATTACATGCTGCATTATTATTTATGCGTTCATTTTTATGGGTTTTTCCTATTTCTCCTACATGTGTATTTTTATTATTGTTCTATATGAATCTATGCATTTGTAGAATGTATTTGTCTATTTTAAGTTATATATAT
>ML778693.1:970679-996969 GCA_009831015.1 Picea engelmannii | reverse complement strand
TGTAATTATACCTCCTAGTCTCCTATATATACCAAGGAGACATTTTCATTTTGAATCATCTTATACTTGAACATTTAAGTGGGTTAAAAGGAGGTTGCCCCCTCGAAGAGACTTATTATCTGAAATTATCTCTTTTTCAAGGCATTGAGTACTTTTTCTGAGGTTTTTCTATGCTATATTGATATTTGGTTCTTAACAGACTCTTCGAGGGGGAAACCTCCAGTTGAGAAGAGATCTATTGAAATAATATCCAAGATAGGGTTCTCATACCCTCGACTCCTATTTATACTAAAAAGAAGCATCTAGAGGAAGATCCGTCTAGAAGCAAAAGCTTCTATTAGGTCTTCTTACATCCGTCTTATTCTATTTTATTGAAAGGCCTTATTAATATTTACCTTTATTACATCCGAATATATTTTTCTACCTATGTGTGGGCTAGGACCCTAACATATCCGCCCCCTTAAAAATAACCTTTTCCTCAAGGCTTGAGATGAGGAAATTGTCGCAGAATGGTAGCTGGCTCCGAAGTGGCGTCTGTTGGAGTTGTATCTTTCCACTGGACAAGCACTTCCTTGATGGTTCTATGACATAGGTGATGCTCACACTGGTCCAAAATGGCTTCTGGTTGTAGCCAAATGGATTCTTCTTCAGCTAAATCTAGAAGGTTGGTTTGAATTGGCACTTACCTCCAATCACCTTCTTTAAGCATGAAACATGAAAAACAAGATGTAGCTTCGAATGGCTGGGTAATGCTAACTGATAGGTGACTTGTCCCACACACTTGAGCATGGCATAAGGACCATAAAATTTGGGTGCCAGCTTCTGACAATGCTCGAACTTGAGGGAAGTTTTCTTGTAAGGTTGCAGTCAAAGAAATACTTGATCCCCCTATGCAAATTGACATTCAAAATGACCTTGATCTGCTTGTTTCTTCATGCAATTTTGCGCCATGACCAAATTCTCTTTAAGGGTATGAAGAATATCCTCTCGATCTGTAAGTGTTAGGTCAACCGCATGGACCTTCGAGGCACCCAGTAAGTGTGGGAGAAATGAAGGTGGCTTCTGTCCATATACCGCTTCAAAAGTAGTCATGTGTGTAGTTGTATGGTATGAAGTGTTGTACCACCATTCAGTTAGTGGTAACCATTGAGCCCACTAATTTTTCTTTTTCAAGGAAAAACACTTCAAATATGTTTCCAAACACTTGTTGACAACTTTCGTTTGGTCATCAGTCTGGGGATGATAAGCTATGCTAAGATGCAATTATGTGCCTTGTATCTTGAACAGTTCTTGCCAAAAATTGCTTGTGAAAGTTGGGTCATGATTAGAAACAATAGAGTGTGGCATGCCATGGAGCTTGTAGACCTGATCCATGAAGATTTGAGCCACCATGGATGTTGTAAATTCGTGTTGAAGGGCACAGAAATGAGCATACTTGGAAAGGCGATCAACAACCACCATGATGACGGATTTATTTCCCAATTTGGGTAAGCTGGTAATAAAATCCATAGAGACATCCTTCCAAATATCAGGTGGAATCGAGAGCAGTTGTAGTGTGCCCGACGATTTGACTGTTTCTTCCTTGTTGCGTTGACACACGCCACATTTAGCTACAAAATTACGAATTTCCTGTTTCATACCATCCCAGAAAAAGGAACATTTGACCGTGTCATAGGTTTTGGTGAACCTGAAGTGCCCTGTTGTGGGTGTATCGTGAAGCTCAGAAATTATTGTGGATTTAATCTTTGATTTTTTACTTAAATACAAATAGCCTTTGTATCGAAGTTCCTCATGGAGCCAAGAGTACCTTGGGGAAGTTGGAGCATTGAACTGCAATTGTTGAGTTAACTACGAACTTTTGGGATCTTGTAGCCATTCCTGGCGAATGGCTTGGAGCCAATCTGGTACAATGAATGAAAGAGAAAAAGGGATCCTTCATCTTCATATTTTTAGGAAAGTGCATCCACAACCACATTGTCTTTGCCTTTCTTATAAATGATATCATAATCATATCCAAAGAGTTTAGTCACCCATTTTTGTTGTTCTGGGGAGAAAATGCGTTGTTCCAGAAAATACTTGAGGCTTTGATAGTCTGTCTTAATTTGGAACTGTTGCCCCAATAGATAAGAACGCCACAGATCCATGGCATGGAAAATAGCCAACATTTCCTTTTCATAGATGATTTTCCCAGATTTCTTTCAGATAGTTTCTTGCTGGTAAAGGCCAAAGGTCGACCCTCTTGCATAAGGACAACACCAATTCCTTTCCCTAAGGCATCACATTCCAACACAAAGGTCTTTGTGAAACCGGGAAGGGAAAGGACTGGAGTGGTGCACATGTCCATCTTCAAGGTTTAAAAAGCTTGAGCAACAGCTGGATTCCAAGTGAAAGAGTTCTTTTTTAGGAGAGCAGTGAGAGGTGTTGCAATCTTCCCATAATTCTTAACAAACTTAAGATAATACCCTCTTAAGAGAACTTAAGCCTAGAAATCCACGTAAGATATTAAGATTCTTTAGGTGAGGCCAGTATTACATAGCTTCAATCATTTTAGGAACCACCCTGACACCATCTTTTCCAACCAGATGACCCAAGTATTCTACTTCTGAGGTGCCAAAAGCAAATTTAGACTATTTCAGGAAAAGTTGGTGCTGAGAGAGTAGATGGAGAACTCAATCCACATGAGGAAGATGGTCTATCCAGGTTTTTCTATAGATGAGGATATCATCAATGAAAACTAAGACAAAATGGCAGAGAAAAGGACGGAAAACATTATTCATGAGGCTTTGAAAGGTGGAGGGGGCATTACACAAGCCAAAGGGCATGAAAAAAAACTCATAGTGGCCCTCATGAGTTCTAAAGGAAGTCTTGGGAATATCTGCCTCTTTCATACGTATCTAGTGGTAGCCAGAACGAAGATCCAGTTTAGTGAAGAATTGGGCGCCACTTAATTCATCCAGGAGGTCATCAATGAAAGGAATGGGGAATTTGTCTTTGATGGTAAGTTTGTTGAGGGCACAGAAGTCATGACACATTCACCAAGAACCTTCTTTCTTCAGGACCATGACCATAGGAGACGAATAGGGGCTCATATCGGGGTGGATAACACCTTCATTAAGGAGTTCCTAGACCATTTTCTCAATTTCATTTTTTTGGGAAAAGGGGTGATGATACGGACAAATATTGGGAGGAAGGCTTCTTGGTACAAGGGGAATGGAATGATCATGAACACCATGGGAAGGAGGGAGGCCTTGGGGAGTGGAAAATACCAATTGATGTTTAGAAAGGATGGCTTGGAGATCTTGCGGTACAGAGGGTGTCTCTGTTGCTTGTATGGCATGGAGTTGGGCAATAACACCAAAATGGACCTTTTTGAGTAGTTTTTCCATGCGATGGGAAGTAATGATCTCAGGTGAACCCATGGTGATGCCTTGGAAATTATACTACTGGCCCTCCTACTTGAATTGCATGGTTAAGTCTTTAAAATCCATGAGAATGGGACCCAAAGTCCTTAGCCAGTCTGCACCCAGCACAATGTCACAACCTCCCATGTCGATAGAAAACATATGGGATTTCAGATGGTAGTCACCAATTTGGAGATGCACATTTTCACAACGCCCTCCACAATTCATGGAACCACCATTGGCAATCATGATTTGGAAATTATTGACGACATGGATGTAGCAATGATTTTCTTGGGTAATGAGGCGATGAATAAAATTATGGGTGTTGCCACTATCAACTAGAATGATGACCTTTCGATGCTTGATGTAACCGATTAGCTTGATGGTTTGGGGAGTGGAGAAGCTAGTGAGAGCATTGAGGGAAATGACTGGTTCTACTTCGGGAGGGTCTGAGGGAGGGGTTATGTTAGTGGATTCAGGTGATTCAGACATAGAGGGAGTTTCTTCATCTTCTTCTAAAATATCCTCGGAGATGGCCATAAAAATATTTGTTCTTTACACTTGTGGCCCGGGAAATATTTGTCATCACAGTTATAACAAAGGCCTTTGGGTTGTCGTTCAGCCATTTCAGCCCGAGTAAATTTTTGGATCTTTAGTTGAGCAGAGGGAGTAGTTGGATTTACTGGTTTAGGGCGAGGGATGAAGGAGGGTTTGTAGTTTTGAGAAGATACAACCTGTTGTGCTTCTTTATCTCTTTTGGTAGCCTCCACCCAACTCTCAGGCCGAGCGATGAGGACATGGGCCCAAATTTCATCCTTGAGGCCGCTGATAAAACACTCTCGGAAAAAGGCATCAGACATGCCCTCTGTTCTAAAATCCAGACACTCAAAGGTAGCTATAAAGTCTTCCATTGTTCCTAATTGTTTCATCTTTGTCAAATGGCCCAAATGGTTCGTATCAGTGTCAAAGAATTCATAAAGCTCTGCCACCAATTGTGTTCAAGCAATATACCATTGACGAGAATTTTTTCTCCATTGCCAAGGTTCTTGATCTAGATGGAGAACACCATACCGAAGTTTGGCCAAGTCATCTGTAATGTTGTATAAAGAGAAGTAATGTTCCATTTGGGTTACCCAACCAGTGGAGTCTAAGCCATCAAATTTGGTCACATCCACCCGTGGAAGGCATAGGTCACGTTGAAAGTGATGGTTCTGCAAGGTATGGGAATGAGAGGAATGGTCACCTTTAGTATGTGGGGGTGAGGAAGAGGAAGGGTTATCTGTAGGGATATGCAGTTTGGTGTAGAGTGCCGAAAATACTGATTCAAGCTAGGTGGTGAGGTCTTGTTTGATTTCACCCATTAAGGATTGCATGGTTGTATTGATGGTGGTGACATTGGCACTAAGTTGTTTCACTTCTTGTTGGGTCTCAATGAGACCAGATTGCAAGGTGTTGAAGTGAGCTTCCAATTCTTGGCTACGAGTATAGGCCATGAGGATGGGGGAAATGAAAAGGGGCAGGTGGGGTAATTTTTTTTTTCTAGAAAAATGATATGGATGAATGTGATAAGGGCAAAGAGATGAATCCAATGGGATAGGTCTGAAATAATGGTGAAAACAATTTCAAACCTTTTTTCTTTTTTCTTTTAATGGAGTTATACTCCAGTCTGAAGAATACTGCAGAGAGGGAATTCCCAAATGCTTAACCAGAAAGAAATGTGTATTTACTTGGCAACCCAAACACAGTTGTGCGGGAATAGATCTTGTTTGTTTTAATTTGTTTATGTTTCTGTCCCCAAGGGTTAGGTATTCAAGGGTTCTACAGACAAGAGTTTTCCCTGTGCTATAGCTATGTGATATACGTGCGGGGTCCAACAGTAGTACTCGTCCCAATATCTCAGGGCACTAACTAAGGAGGATAGACCGTACCCTTAGTTGTACTACCCGACTACCCAGGTACTAGAGAGTATCTTCTCGAATGTTGTTCTCGGTGACACTATAGCAGTCAAGCGACCGATCGGTTTATCTAAAGAGGGCTTCAGGTAATCTAGGCCGATCTGTACATAGGTGTTGTCTGATGCGCTACCACTCGAAGGGGTACCAATAGGGGTTACAAGGGTAGCCAACAGATGTGCGCTTAAGTACCAGTTGTATTTCCTGCATGTATGAATCCCTCAACCACGGGTTTATGCGCGTAATGACATATCTCTGTGGCTTAAAGATGTCGGAATATGTCTCCACCCTGGAAAAAAATAATTAACCCACACTTTCTGTTGAGGAAAGTGCTCTGATACCACTTGTAATATACCAGATATAAAATGTATGCAGAATAGAAATAAAATGTTAGTAATTGCAGAATAACGACAATATAACTAGAGCATTCACCACAATAACACTGAAATGATATAGAATAATAACAAAAATAACACTTGAGTCTGAAAGCGATGTTCATGGGCCTCTTCGAGGGGGCAACCTCTAATTGAGCAGAGCTCTATTACAATAATATCCAAGCTAGGGTTCTCATACCCTCGACTCCTATTTATACTAAAAGGAAGCATCTAAAGGAAGATCCTTCTAGAAGCAGAAGCTTCTATTAGGTCTTCTTACATCCGCCTTATTCTATTTTATTGAAAGGCCTTATTAATATTGACCATTATTACATCTGAATATATTGTTCTACCTATGTGCGGGTTAGGACCCTAACACACATGCACATAGAGAATGTGTGTGTTACCTAGAAATTATGTGCATTCTTAAAGTGTGTGTGTGTTCCTTTCATTTAATTTTTTTTAGATGACAAATCTAGTGGTTTTTTCTTCAAATACATTAAAATCTCCATTTTTAGGAATACCTCTTGATATCTCTATTTTTTATGTTATTTTTGTATAGGCTACAAAAATATTTTGTGGATAAACTATAGACACATATAGAATTGACTATGCACATTATAAATATATATGCATATGTGTGTGTAGTTAATATTGTTTACTATTTTTAATCTGTGTTTATCTTGAGATATATCATAATCTTAAAATGCATGCCTCTTTTATTTTTTCCATAACGTTTTATTAGATTAACCATTTTTAAAATAAGTTATATGTCGTAGTATAAGATATTGAGATATACAATCTAAAAATAAAATATTTTTTTTTTGTTAATGTTAATACCCCCATAGCCTGCATTAATGCTAGGAATTTAAATTTCAAGGATACAATGACCTTCATAAGCTAATATATATATATATATATATATATATATATATATATATATATATATATAATTAATATTATAATTTTTTTTAAAAATACCCCACACTAGAACAATGGGTTCTCTACAATTATATAAAAAATTTAAAGAAAATTACATCCTTAAGGTACTTAACACCTACACTAACGAAAACATATACATTATATTTTTCTTGAAAAATAATATAGCACGGTTAAAACAACTAAAATTTCACATAGTTATTCAGAAATTCTATATAATAAAAATTATATTTGTAAATCTAATTCAATTTCCTACATTTCATCGTTTTACACCATATTCAAGTTTATTGTAACATTACCTTGACTAATCCCTCCAAGTTAACATGTTTTTATTTTCATGTTTTCATTGTCACTAACACGTCATGAGAGATAATCATTAGCTTGCACCTACCCTTTTGTTTTAGGATGTCATTGAAGCTTCTCAAGATCAAGAAGACTGAACAAGTACCTGAACAAGTGTTGAGGCATAAACATGACTAGGGAAGACATAACGACCTTAATACATAATGAACCTTTTTTTATCTTAACCATCATGAAGAAAACTTAGAATCCATTACATGAATCCACTCTATGGAGTCTGGAAAATCTAATTTGAATATGGGTGCCATTATCAGGTCTTGGGCATCATGAATGAGTTTTAGGTTCATGAGCATAGTTAAGGGAGAGAAAAAAGAGCATTTAGTAGTAAACCTTAATTCTTAGGCTCAGGAACCATGTATAGGTCCTAAAACCTCTATTAGTTAAAAATCACCTCCAAGGGTGTTATGGGAACCATCAATAGATTAGTTGTGCACAAGGAATGTTTCTAAATGTCTACCCAAGGTCAAAAGAGGATAATAATGGGTTTGTTTCCCTAAATGATTCATAATGGGATCAATCACCATGAAAACCACTTTCTAATCACAAAGATTGAACAAATATAGTTTTGAGCACATCCTCATATGACCACATAACACCCTTGTAAAGCATATCTAACCTACTATATAGATATAGGTGCCATGTGTTAGAAAAATAGGATCGTGGAGTAATAAAATAAAAAAAATGCGGAAATAAAACAAAGAATATACATAAGACAATAGAGACACAAATATATGTGGTTCACTCTGTGTGGTCTATGTTCATCAGAGAAATTTCCAGGTCCTTCCTTTATTATTATCTAGAAAATTAAGGGAAACAACATACAACATACCCATTATAACTTCCTCTTCTTTTTCTTGCATTCTCCTCTCTGATAATAAAATATTCACACTCACTCAAACATCCACAATACAATTCCCTCATACATAAAATATGTTTTTCTTCTGGGGAAAAAATCCCTAACATAACTTCTATAGTCAGATATGTGACCTTATAATGAATGGTCTAGATTGTCTACGGAATTAAAATATTTTACAAGGAAAGTTTTCCCAAAATTTCACTTCGGGGGCACTTCCCCTAAATCCCCCATAAATGGGGGTGAGAGAAGTGGGGGAAAAATCCCCACCACACCCCCCATCAGGTAACAGGTTCAAAACATGGTTGAAACAAGACCTTTGAATCAGAAAGATAATCAGGCTCCATAACCAACAATCTCCCACTTAAATATTGATCACAACAATTCCATTGTTGTTGTACCTATTGAATTATGATCCACCTTGGACTTGGGGAATTTTTCATCTTCACCTTCATGCTTGAAGGCCAACTGAAAATGAGAAAGAACTCAGTTTCTCTCTTGTTACTACCTTTGTTAACATGTCTGAAAGATTTTGGCTAGTATGTATCTTTTCCAACTTCAATTGTCCATCTTCCAAAATGGATCATATGAAATGGTACCTGATCTATATATGCTTATTATTAGAATTTAAGGATGAGTTATTTTCAATATGAATGGCATTATGGTTATCACAATACAACATTCTATTCTCCTACTTCTTTCCCAATTCCTCCATAAACATCAGTAACAAAATCATGTCTTTACTATCTTATGTAGAAGAAACATACTCTTCTTCCATTGTTGAAAGTGTGACAACCTTTTGTAGTTTTAAAATCCTACTTACTATTGTTCCACCTACAGTAAAAACATACCCTGTGGTGCTCCTCCTACTATCTTTATCACCTGTCATATCTGAATCAAAATATCCCTTTATAACATTGTATGGACCTCCAAAACATAATGCATGAGTAGCAGCACCTCTCAAATACATGAGAATCCACTTTACTTCCCCCCAATGTTGTTTACATGGATTGTTCATATACCTGCTCACAACTCCCATTTCATATGCAATATCTGGTCTTGTGCATGCCATAGCATGCATCAAGCTGCCAATTGGTGATGAATAATGGACCATGGACATGTATTCTTTCTTCTCATGTGCCTTGGGACACATTTCCTTGGTTAATTTTAAATGGCTATCCAAAGGTGTACTAACTGGTTTTTCATTCTACATTCTAAACCTCTCCAACACCTTCTCTATGTACTCACCCCAAGACAATGTCAATTTGCAATTTTTCCTATCTCTTTTTATTGTCATACCAAGCATTTTCTTTGTAGCAGCCAAATCCTTCATTTCAAATGAATTAGCTAATCTCTTTTTAAGCAATTTTATATTCTTCATGTTAGACCCTGCAACAAGCATGTCGTGTATATAAAACAACAAGATAATATAGCTTACATTTTATATCCTCTTAAATTAAACATGGCGATCAAAATGACATCTACTATAACCTTGTTCTGCCATACACCTATCAAACTTCAAATACCATTGCCTTGGAGATTGTTTTAGGCCATACAAGATCTTCTTCAACTTGCATACCAAATTATCCTTTCCTTTTTCCTCATGCCCATGTGGCTGCTACATATAAATCTCTTCCTCCAAATCTGCATGGAGAATTTTTTCTTTTACATCTCACTGTTCAAGATGCAAATCTTCTACTACCACAAGACTTAAAATAGTCCTAATTGAAGTCATTTTAACAATAGGTGAAAATATTTCATAAAAATCTATAACTTTGTTTTTTGCAAACCCCTTTACATTAAGTCTATCCTTGTATCATTGTTTTCCTCCATCTTCTTCCTTCAACCTGTAAACCCATTTATTCTACAATGCTCTTTTTCCTATAGGAAACTAAACCAAATCCAAATTCTAGTTGTTTACTAAGTAATCCAATTCCACTTTCATGCCTTGCTCCCACTTCTTATTTGTTTCTACCTTCATTTCCTCTTCATAACTTTTTGGTTTAACAAAACTAATTAAAAATAAATAATACAATGAAGGAGAGTATTTTTAAGTGGGTCTACTTAACCTGATATCTCTTCTAACAATACTTGCAGGAGTTTGAAGTACACGTTGCTCCTATTTTTGTACATTTTGATTTTTTGGTACCTTTGGAATTTTATTTTCTTTGATTTCATCAAGCATTGCATATTTTGTGTTTTCCTTTTCCTGTTTCTTTCCGTGCAACTAATCTATATACATGACCTTTTCATTGAATACCACATCTCTACTCCTAATGATTTTATGATTTTCATAATCCCATAAGTGATAACCAAAATAATTAACATTGTATCCAATAAAGGTACACTTCATGGATTTTTCTTCAAGCTTTGTTCTATTTTATTTATCAATATGGACAAATGCTTCGCAACTAAAAGTCTTCATAAATGAGTAGTTTACCTTTTTACCTATCCATGCCTCCTCGGGAATGCCACCATCCAAGGCGCTCGAAGGTCCTCTATTTATTAATTAAACAATAATATCTACAACATCTACCCAAAATTGTAAGGGAAACCCAAAATACAATCTCATATTCCTTTCACGTTCCATGATTGGCATGTTCATCCTTTTTGACACAACATTTTCTTATGGTGTTCCTGGAAATGTCTTCTCTCTATGAATTCCATGGTATGAACATTAATTATCAAACTCCTTGTTGCAATATTCACCTCCATTGTCTTATCTGAGACACTTCAACCTTTTTCCTATCTCACACTCAACCAAATCTTTCCACTTCTTAAAACTGTCAAAAACATCATATTTTTGTCGAATTCAATAAACCTAAGTTTTTCTAGTTGCATCATCATTAAAAGTAACATAATAATGAGATGATCCTGATTATTTTCGACATGAAATGAGAGTGGAGATATAACACATAAATATATAGAGATATTGCAAAAGAGCCAATAATATAAAAGAGATATATCAGATATATAACAAGAGACACAAATATATAGTAATACATAATATCCATTAATGAGCGAAATGTACAAAACTGTAGAAATACAGAGTGAAGGACTCACTAGAATGGTGGCAACTTATCTCTGAGACTATATGTGAAAGCTACTTGCATTCAAAAGAATATTATTATTACAATGAGGTGCCAAAGGCCTTTTTAACATAAAGAAAATCTAAAACCCTAACCCTGAAAGATGAAAAGCCAACAATTTTTTGGACCTCGTTTTGGGTAGTTTGGTGTATTAGCTTCCCGGGGGTGTAAATTTATGATCTTCGTTTATGGTGCACGATAGATCCTTGGAAAGGTATCATCAAGGATATTAATTTTGGGATTTCATTCATATCCTTTGGCTATCATTGAGGTGATCGATCCAGAAAAAATCTCATTTAGGCCCTCAAAATGGCCCCAGAAGTTTAGGAACCGAAAAACTGCTAAAATACTAAATTGTCAGAATATTGTTTTGAGCCAGTTGGAATAGGTGGGTGGCCACCAATATCCACCTGGATCATGAGAACCATAAAGATATTATACTCAAACTAGTCCCCATCCATCAGTATGCACAAGATCTAACTTTTCACTCTTTTGTTCCTTCCCAACTTTGAGAAATATGATTCTCTTTGTTTTCCATGAATACAATGCTCATAGAAATCTAAATCAACTTGTTTAATATCTGACAACAAATTCCTTTTATGAAGTATTTTCATCCCGTTCTCACTCATGTGTCGAAGCCTATGATGTCACAATGTTGTATCCACACCTGTTGAAGCTGAAGAGATTGAAGATTCGTCATTACCAGTACATAAATACAAAGTACCTACCTTCTCTCATTTTACCATGATTACCAATGACCCTTTAGTGACCTTCCACACCTTATGTGTAAATGTAGATATGCATCCTTAACTTTCCAACTATCTTGTTGAAATAAGATTTCTTCTCAGATCTGGTATATGTCTCACCTCTTCCAGTAACCATTGGTTTCCATTCTTTTTCTTTATTTGTACCTTACCCATTCCAACAATTTGGCATGGTTCATCATCACCCTCATAAACCTGTACAAAATCACCTTGAACATAATTTTGAAAATATTTCATATGGGGTGTGGCATGAAACGAATCCCTTGAATATACTACCCAAGAATAAGTAATATTATCTAAAGAAAGAATCAAAGAATCTTGTAACACACCACCTGCTACATTTTCCTCCTGATTTGTATCATGTTGTCCAACTCTTTGTTTCTTTGGAGCTCTGTAGTATTTCTTCAGACATCCTTTCTTCCCACTATTCTAGAACTCTATTTTTCCTAACTTATGGATTTTTATATTCCCTTCCTAGACTTCCCATGGTTTCGTGAACTCTTTCCTCTTTCCCTTTGTCTTCCCACGTTGTCCATGGTCAATGCATTACCTAAGGTTTCACCTATGTTTTTTCATCACATTTCCTCACTAAGATAACATAAACAACATCATCAAATTTTAGAGTGTTTGAACCAGAGACAGAGTTACTTACAACCATGACCAAGTTGTTCCAACTTTTTGGAAATGAGAAAAATATTAGAAGATCCCTAATCGCATCATCAAATTCCACTTTTAAATAATTTTGCTGATTAGTAACCATATTGAATTCATTTAAATGATTGGAAACAGACCCGTCATATCTTATATTCATATTAAATAATTGCTTCATTATAAATACGTTGTTGGAAGCCTAGGGTTTGTCATATAGTTTAGCCAATGCATTGATCAGATCCTCTGTTTCATTTTCTTTCGAAATATTGAAATCCATCAATGCTGCCAAACACAACCATATCATTCCCATTGTTTTTTTGTCAAGAATCTCCCATTCTTCATCCTTCATACTCGCCAACTGCTTTTCTTTTCTTCCTAATAGTAGGTAAATATCCTTTTGATATAAATAATATTCCATCTGTGTAACATCCCCAACCATCAACTGACCTGGGCAATTCCACTACTCATCTCTGACTTAGCCGCGATACCAAACTGTAGCATCCCTGGCCCTCCACAAAGACCGGGTAATTCTACCACTGCGGAACATTCACATATAAATATATAACATGCATTTTAATCGAAATAAAACACATAACACAGAGTTACTTCTACCATACATATTCAAATGTAATAGATAGTAATTCATATACGCAACGAAATACATGACAACATTCTAGCATCACATGCACGCATAAAATAAAATTAATCATGTAAATGATACTTATCCTTTAGCTGGAGTAAATCCACCAACTACGTCTAGACCTTCCATGAACCTCCCATCCATATACCACACTGTTCATCACGCTCAGCAGTGGGTCACCCATGATCTGGGAATAAACTCCACCTAGGGAAAGGGAATCCTAGACTAGGCTGAGTTTACAGGAAACAACACAATGTAACCAGAAGAATTCTCTCTAGTAGCCTTCTTACGCCCACTACTCATGAACCCTCATTCCCCACATGTATGTTCCACCCAGGAGTATACACCTTCACTGTCACATAGTCCATCGGTTGTTTCACCTCCCTCTCATGGTCTCGACAACAGGCCGGATCAAGAATTCTTAGAGCTTCATAGCTGGTGTTGGACTCTCTCTGGGAGAAAACCACTTCCCAAAAAACTCTCTCACCTGGAGAGAGTTTCCCACAGGCATGAAAAATTGCCTCTTCAACTCCATTCCTTCACAAGGAGGAAAACATCAAGGCTCAACAAGGAACAGATGGCGGCAGCAAGCCACACTAAGCCAAGGAACTGCATGGCCACAACAGCCTACAATTATGACACACATGACACAGACAATACGGGATGATCGGGCTTCACAGAAGACGTGGATCAGTCTACATTTCTCCCTGGGTTCAGGATGCGTGACCAGAGAAAAAAACACAGAGGTCAATCCCAGAGCTCAACAGAATTCACGGAGGATGGTAAAATGGACAGCGAACAATATTCCCGTGAGGGTTTCCTTCACTGTGCGCGTATATGCAAAGGCATACATAGGGGAAAAATGGTTTAGACGCCCTCGATCCCAGCACACTCAGGCGGAGGATGACATAATGGCATAATGAAACCAACATAGTTTGACTCTTGGGTTTTAACTGCATGAGCCCAAGTCGACACCTATTTCCTTGGAGCTGCATGTGCTCCATTTAGCATATGTTCCCTTTACAGGAACTTAGGACAACACTCAACATGTCCACCTCAGCCTTCAAGAAATAATAATAAATTATTATCCCCTTTAGAGGCATGCCCACTATCTTATCCCCTAGGCCCAACACTTAGCCTCCCCCCTTACCCAACCTTGTGGAATCTTATTCCCCCATCACTCTTTCTTCGTGGTCAGTCTGCACACAACGATGTTTATATTTTATTAATGATCTGCATAATTACATATACAAAATCAGGCTCCTGGCCTTTAACACCTAGGCTCTCCAGCCTAATCACCAAATAAGCCTCCTAGATTATTATAACACTTGGCTCACTAGCCTACAAAACATGCTTACAATTTATAAATACAAAAGGGGCTCGTCCTTGGGGATATTACAATCCCCTCCCTTTATTTTTGCACTCCTCAGTGCAACTTTTACACCACATCAACAAGATTTCCAAAAATCTTCAAAAAGATGCGGGTATTCTGCCCGCATAGCATCCTCATGCTTCCATGTCACATCCTTAGGACTGTTCTAGGTCCATTGGACCTTTGCAAGCCCTATGGATTGATTCCAAAGCTACTTTCTTTTCCGGTCCAATATGTGCACCAGACGCACTTGCAAGACGCCTTCTTGCTCCACCTGAATCACATTCCAATCGATTACATGATTCAGATCAGGTATATATTTCTTAAGCAATGAAACATGAAACACATTATGTACAATCATGGATGCAGGTAATGAAATCATATGTGCAATGTATATATATGTATATACAGGCAATTCTAATAACATACACAACATACAAGATAAAAGATACACAACATACAATAAATAGAGAATTGATACTTATATTTTGATTGAGAAGACCTTCCACATCAACATGGTCTATACCAATGTACCAAACCTCAGCAACATTCCAACCAACAGTCTCTCATTCCCCACATGCCTGCCCCACCCCAAGAGTGTACACCTTCACTGTCACATAGTCCATCGGATGCTTCACCTCCCTTTACTTTGGATTCAGCAACATGTCGACTCAGGAAGTCTCAGAGCACCATGGCCCCCATAGTTCCAATTTCCCTCAAGGCCTCCAGGTACCCTCCATGCCTCGTACTGGGGAACCTATCCCCACACTTCTCCCTCCAGGGCTCCAGCCTTCTCCAAGGAAACCCAAGGATAAGTGTACACACACTCAAATCCACCGAGGATCCACAAGGTAAGATTTGTTGTCTCCAATCAACATCTTCCCCGAGCTACTCTTTGTAGTCAACATAACAACTTTAATTAACATCATCTCATCTGCATCACCCACGTGCAGTTATCATGATAAAACATAAAATAACTTATTTAGAAACTCAAACTTAGTTCAAAGGGAATTCATCTTTTCCCCAAAACATGAAATTCTATTTCATAGTTCATCTTGCATGTTGCCATATTATGAATGCAACCATCCTTGTGGTTTTCCACAGCCACCAAAATGCATACCATTTTTCCTGTAATGCTTCATATTGCATACAACCAACAAATTGTCAATATTTGTTGTACATCATAATTCAATTGCAATATGTACAAAATCTTATGCAGTGATTTTAGAATTTCCTACACCTAGCAATTCAATCAAAATTACCCAAAAATTTAATAAACTAGAACAACTCGTCATTCTATGAATATGGATGTTTAGAGTAATATTTGTATGTTCATTACTTTTTTTCTTAACAAGAAATTTTCATATAGTCAATGCTCATGTGACTACTTGACTTGCAACTTTCTTGTTGCAATGTTTAGCAACTCTTGAAATGTCCTCAGCTTCACGAGTTCACAACATTTCAATTGTTAGTAACAATTATTTCCATGCAATAATATATATGCATGTACTTACAAAAATCATTCAACTATTGCTTTTAATATACAATTCTATCACTTATTATGCATGAGTGTAATTCTAAATGCATACTTATTCAATGCACCTTGCATTGAATTACATAATGCTCTTCATCTCAGTCATGTATCTCATCATCCATAAGTTGGAATTCTGGCCAATGTGTTGACACATTCTCCACACACTTCCTATAGTCTTCCCGATTAATTGGATGCCTTCCTTTTCAACCTGAACACTTCACCAAAAAGATAATTATGTGGTGTTCATTAGTGTTAGAAAAAATGTTGCAGTCCAAGTTTTATTTAAAGGTAGGAAGCTTTTAGTACATGTGTGGCTCATAACCTTTCAATATCCATACCTTTCCATATCCAACCATGTCCTAGTCTCATACATGACTAGCTTACTGGCATTAATTCCTATAACAAGTTCTTATCTTTTAATTCTTTGGTTATTACCCCATAACCAAATTAACATGACATTTTACTGTGTCAATGTGTGCATTTAGAAGCTAAAAATCTTTGAATTAATACAGGCATCCATCCTTTACCACATCCAGTGGTATGCATTCAATAATATAATCATGTGATTTTATATAATAACTCTGGCTGAGGAAATTCTTACCTAAATTTCCTTTCAGCAATTATGCAAAAAGAGTAATAAAGACTCATACCTGCATGATTGTCATTAATAAATTTTATACTACTTGAATGTTTGATGGTATTAGAAGCTTTCATGCTTCTTTTATCAAACCTATAACCAACACTTCAGCTTTCTATTGCTTCCCTCCTTATGTAGAAACATCATCAACAACACTTGCAAACATGCAAGCATTCTTTCCTCTAGTTGACCCAATCAAGCCATAACATACTTGCTGCCATAGAAATTGCAACAACTTCTTTCTCCCTATAAAACACTTCCTTGTTGATCCTAGAAGTCTACAATTCTTCCCAGATTCCTGGATCTTCTTGTACTCTCATTGTAGTCACTGTACAACACTACTTTTGTCCCGAGCACTTTCTAGCCAAATCACTCTTGGCTGCCTTTGCATTTATAGTCCCACACTAAGCTGATATTAACCTTCCTCTTTCATTAATTTCCTGGGTCCAACTAACCCAATCTCGTACTTGGATGAATCAAATTCCACACCAAGATGTTATATAGACTCTGGATTCTTCAACATCCAGTTACCCTTCAGGACTGAACTTCTTTAGCCCTTTCCTGACGGAATACTTTAGTACTTAAGGTTTTCTTGTACTCTTCGCTTCTCTTTTTTTAGCTGCATAGAATTAACTGAAATTCCTTCTTTTACCTTACCATCGTAGATTCAAGTGATACCTCCAACCTCTTGGGTTGTCACTCATATTTGTATCGGTATTAATCGTTATATAAGGAGTATGTCTCCTGAATTAACCTGGTTATGATCCCATAACCAATTATAACATATTATGCAACTTACTTTTTATCTAAGTGCATTCTAGCATCAACAACACTTACACACTCTAGGCCTTCGACCATTACATATCAATTTAAATACTGAAAATTAATTGAGGGAATCCTTACCTCAATCCCCTTCAATATGCATACAACAACAAAAACTAAATACATACCTTATTGGTTGTTACCAACCTACTTGTTATTGTCTGACCAACTGATATTTGTAGAAGCTCACAAAATTTCTCCCTTCATCTTTTTGATCACCATTCCTTCCATCCTCATGGGCCTTCACCTCGATGGAAATTATAAGCAACAACAACATCCACATATTTAACCCTGCTGTATTTTTTTTTCCTGAATACATAATCCATCCTTTAGTCATACTCAAACATTATTTCATAATAACAGACTATTCTAAGTTCAAAATCATGTTAAATGCATATCCAAGCATGTACATATGAAAAATTACGCATCCATATTGATGCATACCACCCCTTGCTCTCCTCAGGGTTGCACGACCTCCCGGTCTAGGATCTTCCTTCCTTCTGAGTCGGATCAACCCTTCGGGCTCCTTATTGAACCCAAAACAATTATACACATGCCCCCTTTTCTCCTAAGGCGCACGTCCTGTGATACCCATGACCTTTGTCTACGTGCTTCTGAAACGTCAAGTTTCAGGCGCTAGCTCCTTTTTCATTAGCCCCTTCCTTCATATGTCCCTGGGTTGTGACCTTACGAAAAAATTGTGATTGTAGGTGTGGGAAAGAGTGGTTTTAGGCCAACCCACTTTTCGCCCTGTAATTCACCTCCAGCTGCCACACATCACTTTATTAAAACCATGGTATAAATTGTGGCTCGCTCTCATATTTTTAACATCTGAGCAAGTTCTAGCCCCACAAGTTTTCTCGATCGTCGAGCTCTAGCTTTCGATGATGATTCATGATCAACGATTGCTATCTTTCCTCCTTTCCTGTCTTTCACATGCCTTCGTAGACCTCCATGATCTGTCGACATGTATCTCTCTTCCAAAACAACGACTACGATTGATTCCGGATTTCTGGTCTTCAGGAGTTTCAACTCTCAACTCTTGCTTCCTCCTCAGTAGCTATCTTCCCAAGTGGAATATGTGCTAACACCTATCACTACATATGTGCAGCTATAATTTCCTCCGCGAATGCGACCTTCGGGAGTTTCAGTTCCCAACCTCTCATTTCTTTCGAAGAGATTTCTCTGAAATGGCAGATCGTCTGCCACACATCCTTCTAAATCGACAGCTCTACTCCCTCTTTGGGACTTTAGTCTTTGGGATTTTCAAATCTCAACTTTCATTTCCCTTTGAAGTTTGCGGATTTATGTCACGTGTTCACTTGAATCAAACAGTTGAAACTTACTTTGTCTCTTCATGTTTCAGAAGTTTCAAACTTTTGTACGCTCATTCCTCTCGAAGCGCCTTCACCCAACACTGATGGATTTCCACCACACGTCCTTCCAGACAATGGACGGTCCCAAATCACTTCGGGACTTCGAGACTTTAGCAATTCCAATCTCCCCTTTTCCTTGGCTCCTCCTTAGAGGTGACCTTGGGCGATGACCTCACACAAACACATGATTGTAGGCATGCTGAAAGGTGGTTTGAGACCAAACTACTTTTATTCCCACAATTCACCTTGAGCCTCCATGTGTCCTTTCTCCAAAACTGTGGTTTGGATTGTGGCCCGCCCTCAACTTCGTAAATCTCGATCACCTTCTATCCCCGCAATGTGAGGTGACCGTCGATCTCACGATCTTGATGATGCTTCTAAACGAATGACTGAGATATACCTCCAATAGTTCAGATCTACCTCTCCCAGATCAACGACTGGGGTCGTTTCAGAATTTTGGACTTTGGAATTCTCAAATATCAAACTTTTCCTTTGTTTTTCCATGAAGGATCTTATGCGTTGTGATCCAATGGCCATTGTTTCCCTCTCTCTTGAGCTTCTAATCTCTTCTGACTTAGAAGATGTTCTAAGTATTCAAAGGCTTAGACCTTTGCTCCTCCTTCGAGTCCGTCTAATGGGTCTCTTCTACACTTATGAAAAGAATTGTCCCTTCTGAGCTTGATCCTTAGATGATTTTGATTTTCCACACACTCTTTGTGTTTTTGGGATTTCGTCAAACTCAGATCCGAAGGATTTCTTGAAAATAAATTCTTCTCGCCCTCCTGACATTCCTCTTGCTCGATGCACACCTTGAAAAGCTCCTCTTTACAGAGTGTTCTATAACTCTGTCTCTCTCTGAACTCAACACAAAGTTGTTCATGTGCACTCCTTGCACTTTTGTTGATGAAGGTTCAATGATATCTCTCCTGAGCTTCTCTGAGGTTAACTCACCTCTATCAATGCACTCCTTGCGGACAATGTCCACTCCTTGCACTCGCAACTCACATGAGAGAAACAATTGAAATGTATTCGTTACTTCACCAGTTCACACATTACTCTACAGTCCAACACCACTTCTATCGTGGTTTTACGATACCACTACTCCTCTTGAGCTTCTTAAAATGACCAAGGTAACCTCTTGACGCTCAGGAATGTTTCTGAGGTCCAAAATTTGGTTCCTCTTAACACAATTTCCACCTGAAACCTCGGGTCCAATGATCACTTATCCATCCCATTCAGGCTCAGAGTCGAAACCTTGGCTGTGAACCTGAACTTTGTCCATTTTGACAACAATTCTTTCCAAAACAATTTCTTCAACTACCACTAACATAGCCCATCCAGGCTCAGTGTTGAAACCATTCTCTGATACCATATTGTAACATCCCCAACCATAAACTGTCCTGGGAAATGCCACTACTCGGCTCTGACTTAGCTGTGATACCAAACTATAGCATCCCTAGCCCTCCACAGAGACCGGGTAATGCTACCACTGCGGAACATTCACATATAAATATATAACATGCATTTTAATCGAAACAAAACACATAACACAGAGTTACTGCTACCATACAGATTCAAATGTAATAAATAGTAATTCATATATGCCACTGAATACATGATAACATTCCATCATCACAAGCATGCATAACATAAAATTAAGCACGTAAATGATACTTATATTTTAGCTGGAGTAAATCCACCAACTACGTGCATACCTTCCACGAACCTCCTAGCCATAAACCACACTGCTCATCACGCTCAATAGTGGGTCACCCCCGAGTTGGGATTAAGCTCCACCCAGGGCAAGGGAATCCTAGACTAGGCTAAGGTTACATGAAAATTCACAATGTAACTGAAAGGATTTTCTCCAGGAGCCTTCTTACGCCCACTACTCACAGACTCTCATTCCCCACATGCATGTTCCACCCGGAAGTATACACCTTCACTATCACATATTCCATCGGTTGCTTCACCTCCCTCTCAGGGTCTCGACAACAGGTCGGATCAAGAATTCTCAGAGTTTCGTAGCTGGTGTTGGATTCTCTCTGGGAGAAAACCACTTCAAAACAAACTCTCTCACTTGGAGAGAGTTTTCCACATGCCTAACAACTTGCCTATTCAAGTCCATTCCCGCAGAAGGAGGACAACAACAAGGCTCAACAAGGAACAAACGACGACAATAAGACACACTCAGCCAAGGAACTACATAGCCACAACAACCTACAGTTATGACACAGACAACATAGACAATACAGGATGCTTGGGCTTCACAGAAGACGTGGATCAGTCTGCAGTTATCCCTGGGTTCATGATGTGTGACCAGAGAACAAAATACAGAGGTCGATCCCAGAGCTCAACGAAATTCAGGGAGGATGGTAAAATGGACAACGAACAATCTTCCCATGAGGGTTTCCTTCACTGTGTGTGGGTATGCAAAGGAAAACGCAAGGGAAAAATGGTTCAGACGCCCCCGATCCCAGCGAACTCAGGTGGAGGATGAAAGAATGGAAAAACAAACCCAACACGGTTTGACTCTTGGGTTTTAACTGCATGAACCCAGGTCAATGCCTGTCTTCTTGGAGCTGCATGCTCTCCATTTAGCATACATTCCCTTTACAATAACTTAGGACAACACTCAACATGTCCACCTTAGCCTTCAAGAAATAATAATAAATTATTATCCTCTTTAGAGGTAAGCCCCCTAGCTTAGCCCTTAGGCCCAACACTTAGCCTCCTCCCTTACCCAACCTTGTGGAAGCTTAGTCCCCAATCACTCTTTCTTTGTGGTCGATCTGCATGCAGCGATGTTTATATTTTATTAATGATATGCATAATTACATATACAAAATCAGGCTCCTGTCCTTTAACACTTAGGATCTCCAACCTAATCACCAAATAAGCCTCCTAGCTTATTATAACACTCGGCTTCCTAGCCTAAAAACCATGTTTACAACTTATAAAGACAACAGGGGCTCGTCCTTGTGGATATTACAATCTACATCTTCCATAACTAATAGTTTTGGCCATTAAATTTCTCGACCTTAAAATTTTCATATTTCTCCATTGCTCCCACTCGAACTAGGAGCGCTCTTTTCCTATGAGCTACCTTTCGATCTGATACTAGTTGTTAGAAAAACAAATCGCATAGAAATAAAATTAAATAAATGCGGAAGTAAAAGACAGAAGACATACAATACAATAGAGACACATATATCTGTGGTTCACCTAGTGTGGGATACGCCCACTAGATAAATTGCTAGTACCTTCCTTTATTATTATCCAACAAATGAAGGGATACAACCTACAACATACTTGTTGTAACTTCCACTTATTTTTCTCGCAGTCTCCTCTCTCATAATACAATATTCACTTGCTCACACAACCACAACACAATTCCCTAATACATAAAAGAGGGTTGACCCCCCACACCCCCCGTCAGGTAATGGGGTCCAAACATGGATGAAACAAGATGTTTGAATTAGGAAGATAATCAGGCTCCACAACCAACACCATTCTTCAACCATAACACATACCCTAAATGATCATCTTTCTTAGGCCCACACGATGCATCATTCTCTAGAACATGGTTAGGTTTCTTTAGCATATGGGTGAGATAGGCAAGCCATGAGTAGAATTTGTGCATTGGAAATGATCTTCAAGATGTAAACATGTTTAGGGGGAACAAGGATATTATTCCCTAAACATAGGTCTTTTAGAGATATATCACTATGGTTAGGGGAGAAAAACACTTGGGCCTTAGGGCCTAGATATATCTACTCAGGCTAAATCGCCATAAACAACATCTACATCCTTGATACAAATTATCTCTAGAGATTTTTTGGCAATTGAGATTCGATATTGATTCCAATAGGAGAAAACATACACACCAAAGATGGGTCATAAGGCCTTTAACATGGTCAAGGAAGGAAACAAAATGGCACATGATATTATTGAATCTTCTTAGGTTCAAGCCATAAACAAGTCATCATGCCAATACATGAGTGCTCTAAATGAGATATGGGGCATGGTTGTCATTACTTGGTTTTGAGCATTAGTGATGGCTCTATGGGCCTAGGCCATAGTAGAAAAGGAAAACAATGACATTACACAAGAAAAATAACATTCTAGGGATTAAGCTCCATGAACAAGGCCTCCAAGCATTACATGTGACCTCTATATGGAGTCGTTGACCCTCAAAAGGTGTTTTAGGCATAATTAGGTGGTTTTGCACAAAGAGGATGGGCCTAATAGGATTAGAACCGAGAGAGGAAAATAGGTTCTAATTTTTAAACCTTTCCTTATGAAACATAGGTCTTAATGCTAAAGGTGATGGAAATTTTGTGAAGGTATGAATAAATGTAATATGAATGCATGCGCATTATTAACATGTGCATAGTCTTGTAAATTAAAAAAAATGGCGGCACTGCATATTTTCCTCTTTGTGTCGGATAAGTTGGTTGCTTTGGTTTTAGCATCAAAATGACAATCTTAGTGGTTTTGGCTACATAAACAAAAACACATACACTTTCCCAATTCCTCGTTATTATCTTCATTTTCAACCATGTATTTAAATATGATCCACGTAATCATTGTTGATGAAACTATACACACTTATAGAAATTTGTATGCATGTTTTGAATACATGCTTGTTAAAGAAAAAAATAAATTATTTTTTTATTGATTTATATATGTACATATGTCATAATTCTAAAATACATAGATCTTTATTTATGGTGTAACATTTTATTTTCTAGCCCATATGGAAAATAAATTGTATGGTGCACAAGTACAAATGGAGACATGCAAATGTGATTTTGATGTTGGACCTCATTATTTTAGTGCTTCACTAACTTTATTATTTTTTAAAAATTATAAAATTAACATTAAAATATGGAAAAATAGTCATGCACAAGAATCCAATTTTATCTACAACTCTGCAAATTTGTTTAAAAAATGTCATCATTTTGATACTAAATTGTTGTCTTAATAAAAACAGAAGCTTTATATTTTAGAGAAAAATGAACATACCAATGTTAAAAGAAACACAAATTTTCCATAAATAAAAATTATATATTCCTAAATCTCATTCAATTTTTGTGTTTCATCTTTTGACATCATAGTCTAATAAGGCATGCATGTACATCTAATAATTTCTCCTACTAAATAGATTGTTGTTTTCCTAAATTTCCATTGCAACTAATGTTTCATGAAACAAAAGCATTAACTTGCACAATCCCTTCCTTTATTTTCAACTCCCAAGTAAGTATTTTTTCAAATATCAAAGGGAGCCTAATCTCACCTTTCCTTTTTTATAGAACATGCAGATATCAACCTAGGAAATCAAGTCATAAATACACTTTTTTATTTTTTTATGCCAAATTAGATATACAAGTCAAATGATACTTTTCTCCCAAAATATACATACTCAATCCAAAGTCAATACCAAGGGTGAGACCAAGTTAACTCATATCATTCAAGTATTCGATACTAAGACCTAGACATAGAAATCAAGTCATAAATACTATTTTTCATTTCTTTATGCCAAATTAAATATACAAGTCAAAGGATACTTTTTTTCCAAAATATCCACACACAAACCAAAGCAATACCAAGGGTGAGACCAAGTTAACTCAAAGCATTCAAGTATTCAATATCAAATGCTAGACATAACTACTATGATTCTTCAAATGTGTGATACCAAGGGTGAGACTGAGTCGGTTTAGAGCCTTCAAATATCACTTTTCATGGTAGGGGATTTATGTCATAGTTGGGTCCTAGTTAACTTATCTTGTTTACATATGGTGCAAGACTAATGATCATTGAGGAATAAGGATTGACATGTTATTGTGTGTTGCTAAAGGGAACTTCGTGAGTGACTGAATCCATTGACTACCTTCACAATGACATGTAACATCCATGAATTAAGATATGTTTTTTAACCTATTATATGATAAGGAGACTAGTAGGCAAGAATATGCAAATTAAACCTCCTTGATAGTACTCATCATGTCACAACTTTTCATGCAACCCTTTGCCCATGTGTAAGCTTGATTGGAAATTATTATTCATGTCTTTGCACACATATAGAGACAAACACATCAAATATTATTGTCCAATAATCATGAATAAATCAATATCTCGACCCTATCTTAGATCCTCATGTCTTGACTCAATTTGGTATTCATATACATCTATAGTTCTTCCATTACACTTGAAAAACCATCATTAACATAACATAATATAATAATTTACATCATATAACCATGTATTCATTTTCAATATTCCATGGCATCTTATATGATATATGAAGTTTAGACACAACAAATCAATATCGAGATACAACTCAACCTACTCATAAGCTTAAAATAATTCATGAGCATCCCATATCATTGCAAGGACATCAAAATACAAACCATGATCAATAAAATCAAATCAAAAGTACACCACATCACCCAAATAAAATCAAATCAAAAGTACACCACATCACCCAAAAGAGTATCTCTCAACCAAAAAGTCCTAAAGCCAAAGTTTAAGAGGACACTAAGGCCAATCATTAATCTCCTTTTAATCATTGCCACTACTACTAATGACATGAATTTCTAGTCAAAATTCCAAATTATATGAAATATTATATTAAAATATATTTCTAGAAAATATTGATCAAAGTTCCAAATTATGTAATATATTATATTATGATATATTTCTAAAACCACATTATAATTATGTAATATATTATATTATGATATATTTCTAAAACCACATTATAATTATGTAATATATTATATTATGATATATTTCTAAGATCACAGTATAATTGATATTATTAAATTAACTGATATGTTATTTGAAAAAAAATAATGTGCCACATTATAATTATGTAATATATTATATTATGATATATTTCTAAGATCACAGTATAATTGATATTATTAAATTAACTGATATGTTATTTGAAAAAAAATAATGTGTTGTGTTGTATTTATTGATTTATCAGGTTTTTGTTGATTAGGGTTGATTTTGTTTTAGTCAATATTTACATGAGAGTTGTTTAATTAAAAAAAATATTCTCTTATATTGATCCTTATATTAAAGAAAGATTAAGAATTTTTGAACAACCATTTAAAAACACAATCAACTTACTTGTATTTTAAAACCAACTTACTTATATTATTTATTAGTTTTAAATTAACTAACGCCTAACTAAGGGGAGCACATGTTGTAAAGTGTGACGTTTATTCCATCCACCCGTGTTCAAATCCCACCGACGGTGACCCTTGGTGGTGTGCGTCCTTGGTGGTGTGCGTGGCGGCAAAAGAAAATTGATAAAATTTGAACACATCACATGTACTTATAGTCGTCCGACTCGTCCCATTATTATTATTGTTGTTTTCCTGTTCTACCACACGTGGCTGATTGGAGTCGATGACGTCATGAAAGACGCTATCGTGACCTCGGCCTCTGATCATCCGCGCTGATATGCAGTAGCCCGTTGCTGTTGCTCAGTTCAGTTGGATCGGTCGATCTAA
>ML778693.1:870621-934924 GCA_009831015.1 Picea engelmannii | reverse complement strand
AGAGGCAGGGAGGGAGGAAGAGATGGGGGGATGGATTCAGGGTGGGAGAGAAAAAGAGGGAGAGATAGAGGCAGGTAGAAATAAATTGAGAGAGAGAGAGAGAGAGAGAGAGAGAGAGGGATTCACCTTGTTGACCAATATATTATCATGCTTATTCATAAATGGGGTTTTTAAATTGTTGAAAATAAGGTAAATTTATTGGAGGCATTGGGGGTGTGCAAGGTATCAGGGGGCTTATAGGTATTGGGGGTGAAAAAAGGGATATCTAGTAAAAATAAGGTTTTTGTATTGGAAATATGTATTGGGAGGAGTGATCAACATAAGGATTCTCATAGATATATATCAATATCTAGTGCAATTATGGGTATTCTTTAATATCCCATGAACACACGTGCTATGTCACGAGTTCACTAAGTGAAGACCTAGAGAGAGAGAGAGAGAGAGAGAGAGAGAGAGAGAGAGAAAGAGAGAGAGAGAGAGAAATCAAGGGGAGGAGGGATGTGTCGAGTTAAACTTGAGTCGGTGAAAGATTCAATAAGTTAAATCCATTTTAGGTAAACAATGGTGGTTTTTGGGCCCATGGTTTTGGTAGCCTGTGATATTGTGCCCATGGATTACATGTAATGAAGCCTTTAAATAGGCTTAGGTTACTCCATTGTGATTGGGCCTAGAGGTGAGGGGTAAAGGATCACTTCACTGGCTTGGTTGGATTTTGTCAAGGAAAAAACATACTTTGGCTATCTTTCTCGTAATGGTTTTCCAAGATAAATCTTGTGTCAATGATGTGTACATGACTTATGTGTTTTTATTATTGTTGGTTTATTTATATCACATGATTTTCTTCTTCCTAACAACTAGTATTAGATCCATAGTGTAGGGAAGTATAAAAATGTCCAGAAGAAGAGTGGTGAGAATGCCTAGTATGGGAAAAGGAAAGGAGGAACTACAAATTTTCAATAAAATGCAACAAGCAAGTGGAAGTCAAGGCAATGTCAAGGTGAGAGGATGGGAGAATTTAAGTGTCAATAAAAAGAATCAGAGGACATGGTGAGTGCATTCCCATGGAGTCCTCAAGATAGTAGGAACACTAAATAAAAAAAAATATTATTGTTATAATAGAGAATTACATGTAAATGGGCATACAAATTTAAGACCTCGTTAGGCATGCGTACCCGTTAGAACAAATATTGAAATTTCTACACTTTGTGTCCCTTGAAAAAAAAAATTGTCAGTTGCGCTACCTTTTAATCCTTGTGTCGTCTGGCATAAGCCTTTCCACTGCAACAAACCTCTAAACCTTTCTCCATTTTCGCCAAGCTTCTCTACTGTCAAAATCTCAAATCCTTGCATCGCAATTTGTCAAAATCTCAAAGATTTAACATCAAAATTTTTCCAAGGTATCCTATCTGTCTTTATTCACAATTCCTTGATCTTTAAATGCCAAGTTGTGAAACCAAGCTACAATTCTTTTATATATAAATTGTATTATTTTAAAATTTCAAAATAATATTTTATCATTGTTTTTAAAGCTTTGGTGAAAAATAAAAAGGTTCCAAACCCTAGGTCCTATCTAGTTATTAATATATCCAAATGTTGAGGCCGAGAACCCATATGCGCGAAGTATTTTTATGTAAAAATTTATTGGGCCAAATACCCCACGGGCCCAATCTCCAATTAAAGCACCGAGCCAAGCACCTACAACACAAGACAAGTCAGCCGAGACCGAGCACCTAAGCGCCACTCATCAAGTCACATGGAGGAGGAGCTCACGAGGGGGCCCAAAAGGGGTGCACTACACATCGAACAATTATTGGAACGTTGGCATATTTAAACACCAATAAATGCTATCACCCGACAAATGTGGGATATATCCCACAATGCAAAAAATGAAAATGTAGTGTGATTTATCCTCCAAGGTGCTAACTGCTAAACATTCGAGCACTATGCTAGAACAATATGTCAAATTTCACAACTGTTGTATTCACAGGTGTCCTCACCAACAAAGTAATTTTTACGATTTGGTTGTTTCCATTCGGTTTCCAACTGTCCAAGTGGACATTCGCCATGAATTCTACAAGTGTAAGGAGATGGACCATAAGCAGCTAAATTCACATCATAATTCAAATTAAAGGAACACATCGAGATAGAATTTCCGAGTGTACATTCGACACCTAAAAGATATTCAGAAACAATGCTCGAGAAGAGGGTTATGTGCTCAAACTTTACTTATCCAGAAATCATATTAAGGAGCCCTGTGTGGGAACCTCACTCAATCAGTGATAGAGCACCCATAGATCTTGTGACTGTTCTTGATGTGAGTGGGGGTATGAAGGTACCAATTAACTCTTGAAGAGTTTTTTGGAAGAGTATTGAAATAACTCTTAAGAAGATAGAAGAAAAATCAAGCATATTCAAGGCACTCAATGCTGAGAAAGAAAATATGTGGCAACAAAGATCCTAAACTTTTGGGATCATAATCAACATTCATGGGATAAGTATAGGTGGTAGTAATAAGTTCAAGGTTGAATCAAGCTCCAGCAAGGAAAGTGAATCATGGTATCTGTTTTGATATCATGATAAAATCCTACATTTAGTTCTCGATGGGATAAGTTCGAGGATATTTTTATGTGAAGAGGTGTCTCGGATCTGTTTTTTAGAAACAAGCATCCCAACTGTCCATATTTCAAGCATGATAATCAGTAGGTCATATATCATCTCTAGGATTTCAAATAGATATAAGTATGCAAGTGGCAGATGATGGCTTCGAGCATTTCAAATCAAGAGAATGAATCTTCAACATTCTAGATCTTTGGAAAACCGTTCCATAATTATTGCATCTTTATTTTTGGATTGAGTTTGACTCCTAGGAGTCATTAATAGTTTATTGGCTTTATTGATTTATATATATTTTATGAATTGTAATATGGAGTGGGGGGTAGCCCGAGATCCTTCTGGCCTGGGAATGTAATGCAAGTTTCTTTCAATGATATTATTGATAGAAGCAAAGATATTCTAAAGCTCATGTGTTAAATCATGTATTTCATGTGCTTTGTTTACATGTTTTATCAACCTTTTTATCCTTTTCATTAATTCATTTAGGTTGTAGTAGTCACAATTCAGTACAACCTATACAATGACTGAATTTAGAAAGCATTTATTTGATTGTGGCTTTTCCTCTATTTTGTTTTGAGAAAAACAAGACCCATGCTCAGATAAATTTGCTTTATTTTTGAAGAGTAAACGCAACCTAAGTGAGTTTTGTTTTATTTCTTCTACTGAAGGGAAGGACAAATTTATCCTTGTTAGATACCTGGCTTTTTTGTTTCAATTTTGTTTATATAATTTATTCTATCTATCCTCATTACCTTAAATGGATTTAGTAGACGAGGTCATGCCTCTTTATTTCTAATTTACAATGGTTGAAAGGCTCATTCATTCCTAGATCTAGAAGCTTCCAAAAACTGATCAATAAACATCATTATTTTCTTCAAAATGTGGCAAGGCTTGTCTCTATTACAACCTAGAGTCAACTCTTGCAACAACAGTACCCATGATAAATTATCAGTAAACTCTAGATCATGTAGACCTAGGTGATAGGGAGGACAACCAAATTCTGAAATACCATGGTTAGAAACTCTAAGGGGGGTAGTCTAATAAACCCAAGTCAATTTTAAAGGGGGGAATGTTGGGTTAAAGTTGGCTTAGTGAAATATTTAATGAGTTAAATATGTTTTAGGCCAATAATGGTGATTTTCAGGCCCATGGTTTAGGTAGCTATTGGATGTAGGTCGAGTCAGAAAGAAAAGTTATTTTTGGAGGAGAAGCATGCAATGAGGAAATGATCACTGGAAGGAGAAGAAGCACATGTAAGAAAAGCAAGTAAGGCACACATGAAAGGAAGATCTAATGACACTAGCGTTAGGTTTTTTGTAATGTATTATAATGGATGGTGAGCCAAGGATATAAATAAGCAGTACTTAGAAGAAGGGAGAGAAAAGGGGGGACATAGACACATAGACACATAGAAGAAGAGAGAATTGTAAGAACTGTACAAGTCATTAAGCTAGTGAGCTAGAGATGTAGTGAGCGAATCAATCCTAAGGGTTAGATTGCAGGCTAAGGTACCTGGTGTGATCTAGTCAACGTCACAGGGATCGAGGAGCCTGTAAAAGAGAATGAGACCTAAGATTGTAAACATGCGTAGCATGATATATTATTGAAGCATAATAAAATATTGAGAGCCAGATATTTGTGGACATAACCCAAAAGGGGGTGAAACACAATAACACCAATGTTATGTGAATGAATGTATACATCTTGATGGCTGATTAATTGTTGAATGTTAGATGAATGAAATAACTAGTTAGATATGGTATTCCACATGCATGAATAGAATGATTGTTATAAGCAGATGTTAGACTGAACGAATAAATATTATAGAGTACAACCGCAGATATCCACTCATTCCCAGGTTGAAAACACTTGAGTATTGAAACCACCCATAGATCTATCTCAAGTGAGACTGCGCAGTACACTCTGTGTGCTACGTTGCCTTTTGGTCTACCAGAGGGGCAAATAGTTTTAAAGGGATTTTGTTGGGATCTTATCAAATCTGAACCGGGGTCAACCTATGATAGCAAGATAGAATTGAAATAACCATAATGAATCCTAAGTAAGGCAAATACCAATACAAGAAGAGAAAAAATCCAACAAATGGTTCTGTTGTTGGTTGGTTCGAAGAAAATGGGATTGAGTATGTGAGATTTTTGGAATCTGCATCAAAGCAATGTCTGACCAGATAACAAGAAGTTGAGAGAATGAGAATCTAAAAGGAAATGTTGAGACCGTGTAATCCAATGAAGGAATGGATATAGAGATGGTTGAAGACAAAGGAGCTATAGCTTGCGTAGAAAGATAACATAAATCTGAATTTGACACTGTGCAAATATATGGAAAAATACGTATTCAGTGACTTGCATGAAGTATTTTTCTATGATTTCCTGCATGTATTTCATGAGTGGATAAAAATATTGAAAGACAAGCATCCTACCAATTGGATCAGATAGCTAGAGTGGAATCCTGAAGAGATCACACAGTTACAATGAGTTGATAATAAGTTTACACGTTTAGTAGATTTTTGGTTAGTCAACATTGTTGCAAGATTTATCACAGAATTTGCAGTTGATACAACAAAGTCTTACAACATATCTGAACATGAGTTCTTGAAGGGAACTTGAGGTAGGTACATCAGATCATTATATACTTCTATTAAGATATTACAATATAACAAAGGTGTAATGAAAATGGAGTTAGACAACTAAACTTCCATGCATGCATGGGGGAAGGGGGGAAGCACTGACAGGAGAAGGATAAATGGAAGGATAAGTGGATAAAGGAAAGAAGGAGGAGGCCTTGGACCCAATTACGATGAAAAAATACTAGATAAAACAGATCATGGAAACAACTGGAAAGACATGCAGTAGAGTACCCTACCAATATAAGGTGAACACCAAGAAGAGAGTCATAGTCGCAAGGGAATGCTTGGAAAGTGATGAAGAGGAGGTGGAGAATCTTTAGGCTGTGGAGAAGATTGAGGAAATCCTACATGCAACATATGAGAGGAATATGATAGGTCCAAGGATAGGAATATAAGGAAGCACTCCTATCCATATTAGTGTCAATGTGGAACCCATAAACCCATGTGCGACTAATACACCAAGAAGAACAACACCATTTAGACAACCAAATTTTGGGAGAAGGAAGACAACAAGAAGTACATATACACAAGGAAAAACAATTGGGGGAGCCAGTTCAGGAAGAATTAGTCAAGTATCTACACTACGTGGAGGTACTAGTTCAACATTCAGGATGGCAGGACATGATCCCACCATCAAGTTACCATAATTCAAAGGAGAGGTGTCGAAGGACCCGAATAAACCCCTGTTTATCTGTGAAAATATCTGGGAAGCGAAACAGATCACAGATGAGGACAGTAAACTTTCACAATTATCTATCATGCTAAAAGATCACGCACTGGATTAGTACATGAGTTTAGCTGCAAACAGTCCACCAGGGACAACCAGAACGATTGGAGATATCAAGAAGTTGTTGATAAATGAGTTCCAGAAGCCTAGTTCAAAGGATCAATACATGAACGAGATGATAGAGATTAGATAGAAACCAGGAGAATCTATATGGGATATTGATCAGAGATTCAAACGATTGAAGGCATCTATTTGTCAATTCACTGATACCACACTTGAAATATCTGCTACAATGATAGAAGTTTCAAACACAGGCAGAGGCTCTACAGGAAACCCTACAACTGGAAGAGAACCAATATCAAAAGATAGATCCATCCATAGAGGCGTTGAAGGAGGATTTGAATAACTTAACATTCCAGCTAAGCCAAAACAAAGGTAAGGACAAAAGAGAAACCGTTTGGTGTACCACATGTAGAACATAAGGACACCATAAGAAAGAATGTCCAACATTCACACACTACATGGCAACAGGAATTTCAAACCCGTTACCAACAGGAGGACTATGGTGTGAGATATGTAAGAAAAAGGGACACGATCCATATCACTGCCCAATGATGCATAAGTACCATATAGTATCGAAGAGCTTGTATTGAAAATTTTGCAAGTTAGTAGGCCATGATGACAAAGATTGTAGAGCCATGGACCTCATGAGGGAAAACACATCAAAGTCATACATGGTACAGGAAGAAATGATGACTGGGAAAGCCGCACCACAATTTAACCAAGTACCAACCTCGTATAACACTGTGCAGCAGCAGTATAACACTGCACAACAAAAATATAACATTGCGCAGCCTCAGTACAATACCGCACAACCACACTATAATCCCGTGCAGTATAACCAATAACCTCATTATAATGCACCACAAGGGGATCAATATGGATACAAAGGTGGAGGAAGAGCAACATGAGGCTTTGGAAGAGGCAGAGGACCAATGGTATGCCACAACTATCAACAACTGGGTCACTATGCAAGAGACTGTCCACTTCCACCCACGACCTGTATGTATTGTTGCACATCATATCATGACACAGAATAATTTCTGACACTATTAGGGAAGATCCAGGAGAAAAGAAGTCAGAACAATTAGAATGTTTAGTGGATTTTGGCAGAAGCGAGGGATGAAGGAAGAAACATCAATATAGTTACATGGGGAGGAACTTAAATAGGAAACGACGCAGTAAGACAAGAGCCAACACAAAACCAATGGGTGAAGAAGAATGACGAACCAAAGAAGCAGTTTGATGCAAAGAATGAAAAGGAGATATTCAAGCAGTATAGATAAGAATTCATGAAGCCAGACGTTGCATCGACATCAACTGCGCAGTATAATAAGGAAGTACCAGTGTATGAGATGCTTCCATTGCTGGATCAAACCAAAGAAGCACAACCCATGGGACAAGTAAGTACGATTAAGGGTTTTTTTCAATCCTGTGTTAAACTACTAAATGACCCATCCTCTCTTAAAGTATTACAAAATATTCTAGAAATATGTAGCATAGAGGAAGGAAATCTAGAACAGAAAATAATTAATCATCTACATACAAGAAGGAGAACAAACAGGGAATTCATACTGAATGCCAACATTGTAGATTTCAACATGGGAGATATTTTACTGGATTTAAGATCCGAAGTAAATCTGCTACCCAAGAAGACATGGCAATGTATGGGAGAACCCACATTAGGATATTCACCTGTTCAACTGAAACTAGAAAATCAACACATAGTCCTACCAATTGGAAGACTAAAAGGAGTGACTGTAGATATGGATGGAGTGCACACTAAATCCGACTTCTAAGTAATAGAGATAGTGGATGGCACAACACCTTATCCAACATTGTATGGCTTGGATTGGGCATTTAAAAATCAGACCATAATAAACTTAAAGACGAAGAAGATGACATTCAAATCAGGAGAATACAGAGTCATTGATCCATTAGACCCATATGAAGGGGAAAGGTTTATAGAACCTACTTGCTTGGACTTGGAGAAAATTAACCAGTTGTACAGAACAACTGTGCCAGAAGAAGATTATGTGAACACAATTGCATATGGGGTACTCAGTTGGAGAAGCATCACATGATGTGTGTCAGACTTCGATACGGGCTTAGAAAATTGGCAATAGATGTTACACGAAATCTCCACAAGAAGATGCACAAGAATAGACCGCACAGTAAGATGTGTAGGTACAGAGATAAGGGATCCTCCTAGATTCCACGGGGTGAGTGACTTAGAAGCATTCTTAACATGGTACAAAGATGAAGTGTTAGAAAATCAGAGGCTCTTAGCCCTGGATATATAACTCAAGGAAACACCTACAAGATGGTGGGGTGCACACAAAGAAATAGTCAACGACTGGTACCAATGTAAGCGGTTATTGCACATTAGGTTTGGCGTAGAACAGGGAAGCAACCAACTACAAAAATATGAAGGACGAGGGGCACCAGTAGAACACTTGGAGAAGTGCAGAATGTTATGGAGAATGACACCACCAGAGGAATGGACTCATCATTTTTTTCAGACAATAGAAGGGGTCCCAACAAACTGGTATACAGACCAGGAATTGCGCAGAGAAACTACAAATTGGACAATACTACAACAAAAAATTACAATCACTTTCTCATTTGAGCATGAGAACCCAAAAACAGACTCAACACTTAAACAAATCAGGGGGGTGATATTCATTAAACAACCAGAAGTTGAATTCATGACAGAACAACAACAACAAAATATATTGACAGTAAAATAACTATTATCATGCTACCACATGAAGGAAGAAGCACCAGATGAAGATGACCCACGAAATATTCAGATTGAGTAAGTTGAAGGTGAAAGAGAAGTGGAAGGTCCACCACTAGAATCAGAAGTGTTTGTTGTGCCGATCAAGGTGAAGAAATTTAACATTGGGACATTTCAGAATCCCAAAATGGCCAACATTGGATACTACTGGGATGAGCAAACAGTGGAAATCATAACAGAGTTATTGCGCGAGTACATAAACCTGTTCCCAACAAAATTCACATAAATGAAAGGCATAGTAGGAGATCTAGGTGAAATGAAGATACCACTCAGAGCTGAGGCAAGAATGATCAGACAACGACCATATAGACTAAACCCTATATATAAGCAAAAAGTCAAAGATGAAATCGATAGGACATTGGAGGTTGGAATCATAGAACCTGTAGAGGGATCTGAATGGGTAAGTCCAATGGTAGTTCAAGAGATAAAACAAGGGGGGAATAAGGATATGTGTCAACCTGAGGAATCTGAATGATGTGTGCCTACATGAATCGTTCCCTACTCCTTTCACAGATGAGGTGTTGGAGAATGTAGGAGGATATGAAGCCTATTCATTCACCGAGGGATTCTCAAGATACCATCAGATCAAGATAGAACAGAAGACAGATACAAGACCACTTTTTCTCTAGAATGGGGATCCAAATAGTACACATTCATGTCGTTTGGACTGAAGAATGCACCAACAATATTTTCGAGAGAGTCATAGTTGCATTCAAATAATTCATCCACCAGTTTCTAGAGGTATATCTGGATGATTGGACCATCTATAGTCTGTTGAAAGACCATGTAAGGGTGTTGAAGCTGATGTTAGAAAGATGCAAGCAGTGTCAAATATCATTAAACATCAAGAAGCACATATTCATAACACCCTTTGGGATACTATTGGGCCATATAGTATGCAAACAAGGATTGCTAGTAGATCCTTCCAAGATTGCAGTAATTGTTAATCTACCACCACCAAAATAATACCATCTGTTAAGAGAAACATTGGGACACACAAGATACTATAGGAAATGTATAAAGGGGTATGCACATATGACTACGCCAATGGAGAATTTGTTAAGAAAAGACAACAAGTTTCAGTGGAATGAGGACTGTCAACATGGATTGGAAACCATGAAAGAGAAGATGGTAACTGCACCAATACTAGTATTCCCAGATTGGGAAAATACATTCCATGTACATGTAGATGCATCAACCATAGCACTTGGAGCTATACTGGTGCAACCAGGATCGGACAAATTGGACCATCCTATAACATTCTCTAGCAGGAAACTATCAGAATCAGAGCAGAATTACAATACCACAGAGAGAGAAGGCTTAGCTATGGTCTATGCACTTCAGAAGTTTAGACATTATTTATTGGGAAAAAATTTCAAGATGTTCACATACCATTCAAATCTCAAATACCTCGTCAGCAAGCTACTGTTGGGGGGGGAGCATTTGTAGATGGTTATTGTTATTCCAGGAATTTGATTTTGAAGTGATAGTCAAACTAGGGAAGTTGAATGCAAGACCTGATCACCTGTCGAGGATTACTAATGGAGAGGAACCTACGAATATAGAGGACAACTTTCCCAATGCACAATTATTTTCAGTCCAAGTAGCTAATTAATACTTCACATACATCATTCAATACTTGAGTATAGGGACTACACCACAATAATTCAACATTGCACAAAAGAAAAATATGGTATTCAGGGCTGAAGACTATCAATTTATTGCAGGACACTTATACAAAATGGGTGCAGATAACATCTCGAGAAGATGTGTGCTAGAACATAAAATACCTAGGATTTTAGCAAAGTCCCATGATGGAATAGTAGGAGGACATTATGCAGGCAAAGATACCATGCAGAAGGTGTTGCACGCAATACTATGGTGACTAACTATTCACAGTGACTCAAAGGACGACTTCCATAGATGTGATGTATGTCAGAGGGTTGGTAAACTGAATAGAAGGGAATAAATTCCCCTCAGACCACAAGTAACTTTGAAGGTATTCAAAAAATGTGAAATAGACTTTGTGGGACCAATTAACCCACCAACAAAAAGGTCAGGAGAGAGGTACATTATTACCATGATAGAGTACTTAACAACATGGACAGAAATAGCACCAATAAAAGATTGCAGCACAGAGACAACAACACACTTCTTGTTTGAGCAAGTGATCACTATATTTGGATGCCCAAGGATTTTGATGAGTGACTAGGGCACTCACTTCATCAACAAAACTGTTATCACCTAAACGTGTTGGGGGGTGTTTTTCTTAAGGGGAGACCCCTTTGGGTGAAAAGAAGGAAAGAAATGGGTCGAAAACTAACTTTTCCTAAGTCTTTGAGATCAAGTGATTTTGGTGTAAGAGGTGTGTGGATTTGGGCGGCCAAGATCTGCGCGCCTAGATCTATGGACAGGGTACATTTCCAGACCCCCCCCATCATTCTGCCTTTAACAGGAGGGGGGGGTTCGATATGAGCATTAAGAGGTGCGTGGATTTGGGCGGCTGAGATCTGTGCGCCTAGATCTACGGATAGGTTACATTTCTGAACCCACCCACCCCATCGTTTTTCCTTTAATGGGAGGGGTGGGGGTACGATATGAGCAGATTTGTGTTCCCCCCTCCCGCCCCCTTAAACCTCTTACTTCCACCTTCTTCGCTTACTGCCTTCACCTCCCAGTGAAATGTGTCCTCCACTTTCCTCTCCCATTCCCATGCCACTTCTCCCTCTCCCTTCTACCTCTCATTACCTCACACATGTACCTCCCTGTTCCACACCACTCCCACTTGTGTTGGGTCCCCACTCCCTGACCAGTCGCATTTCAGTCACCTCGTGACACATCACCATGTTGTTTGATGTCCCAACCTCCGTGTCTCCTTACTCGGGTGCTTGCACCTCTGCGTCCATGGGTCTTACCAGTCGTACACCTGATTGCTTCCCCTCCACCACGTCTGTCCACATGGCCTCCCCTCAACTCACTCCCACACCATGCATGTTAAATCATCGCTTCCTATTCACTGCTCATTCACCATTTTGTGTCATGTGCCCCATGTTATCCTCGTCCACGTCCACAGACCGGGCCTCCTCGTAGAAGCTCAATGAAGCAACAAAAGATAATGAGAGGTCGCCATGATTGTTCAGGTGTAGATTTGATCGGGTCTTCCCCAATCCCAAGGAAGCAGTTATTGAAACAAATGGTGGTGGTTAGACATCGTCTCCACCATAAATGGAAAGTCTAGAAAAGGACTAGAATCTTGTCAATTCATTTGCAGGGTCACTAGGAACACAGTTGCGTTTGACTAAGGTGTGCGACTGTCGAAAGACTGCATGCGCAGTCTTTCAGTAAACATGCAGTCGTAACGCCTTTAATGCAGTGACTTGATATCACTGTTGTTGTTTTACCTTGAGTATATGTAGGCATTTTCTCCATTTTTGTATCTATCGATGGAAGAGCTAAGCTCCCTATGGTAAAGATTTAATGAAGCACTGGTCACTCTGGTTATGTATTAGCATTTGAGACGTCTAGTTTAACAACAGTCAGATTTCCTATTCTATCTTGTTTCCATCTAATACTGAAAGAGTTCATGATTGGCTGATTCACATGAATCATTGTGACTGTGTTATGATAATTTCTTTATTGTGATATTGTTATGATTTCTTTAGTATTCTTGTAATTTGAATACAAGAAGTTCTTGTGTTTGAATTCTTCCTCCTTGGGCTATTGGAAGCTTGATGCCTACAACAGATCTTTTCATTTTCTCACCAAAGTCTTCCTCCTACCCACCCTTATTACAACCCACTGTCTGAAGTTGAATATAAGACCTCACCTGTTCATGCATAGCCCGATCTAGGATTATGAGTTAAAACACTATTGTTCTGAGTTTACTTCCATTCGATCACCTTTCTATAAACAAATCATGACATAAAATGATGGGTATCAGGCTTACTACTGCTGCAATCCAGGAGTGACTTCTGGTGCTAACATTTCTGGCACCATTGCTAGGGACGAAGTTGAAGATTTTCCTCGGGATTGAACGACATTGAGCCTCTGATTCTAAAGGTGCATCAGGCATCAAAGCCCGACAAGATTGCTACTGTGCACCTAATGACTCTATCACGATGAATCCACTGTGGTGAACCTACTGTTTCAGTTGTGGCTTCTAGAGGTAGACACACGAGGTGTACCCCCCAGCTACCCTTCGCGACACCTGAAGCAGATCCAGAGAAGCTTGTCAGAAAAGGAAAGGCCCTCAAAGAAGAAGCTTCTGCTACTGAACCAGGTATTTCTAACAGTTCTCATAATCCTCTATTAGAAAATCCATTATATGCTTCTCAGTTTCCTAACAAAGCTTTTACTGTAGCTTCTCGTTTCCTGAACTTTGGGAGTGTTCCTGCGGAGTTTTCTTCCCCTAGTCTTGAATTGGAGGGAGAATCTCTTGTCACTCCTATCTCCCTTGATGTTGCAGCCTGGTCTAGACCTAGAAGACTACCCTACCCCAAGATTTACTGTTCCTTCTCCTATTACTGCTCCAAATGCTGCGCCAACACCAACCTCTGTTCCCTCTAGCCCAATATCCTTCTCTTCAAATCCTTTGCTATTTCCTTTTCTCCCTACAAGCTCAGTTCTAGTCTCCCCTGTTCGAACTCCTTCCCCTCCTAGTTCTCCTCCACCAAACATTCCTATGGCAGGAGAAAATCCCCCCATGACCAGGATGGAGGCCATAATAGCTACTAGGTATGCTCCCCTTGTGTTGCCTCAGCCTCTCAATGCCCTTCCAGCAGATGGCTATCTCAAGCAGCTACCCAAATTTACAGGTGAAGGATATATAACCAAATAAGAACACCTTGAAGCCTTTTATAGTTTTACGAATCATCATGTCATCATGCATGCAGACGTATGGATGAGGATTTTTGTTCATATCCTCGAAGGCGAGGCTAGGAAGTGGTTTAGGGCCCTGCCTCCTAGATCTGTTGATGGGATAAAGGCTTTAGATAATTCCTTCTTGAGACACTGGGTAGATAAGAAAGATTTCATGTACTACATGACGGAGTTTGGGTCCTTGAAGAGAAAGGAAGGAGAGTTTGTCTCTGACTTCTCCAAGAGGTTCAATAAGATGTACAATAATATCCCTACTGAGATAAAGCCCTCAAAATCTTCAGCCAAGATTACTTATGCCAACTCTTTTGCCCCTGATTTCTATCTTTTGTTGAGGGAAAGATGAGCAACTTCCCTGGCTCACATGAAGGATGTGACTGTGGAAGTTGAGTCGAATATATTGGTTGTGGATCGACTCAGAAACAAAGCTGATAGAGACATACCTAGAAGGAGATCTGAAGCCTCCACATCCGGTCCTTCTTCCCTTTCCCCTCAGATCGATGAAGTAACTAAGATGTTGAAAACACTTTTGGCTAGGATGGAAATGTTGGAATTAGAAGGGAAACCATTTTACATAAATCCCCAAAATGTGTATAACATAGGTTTTAGGAGTCCAAACAACAATGTTCCCCACATTATGCCAAGGCAACAAAGGAACAAAGATAGAGATGATCAAAGGATCCAGACTCCTCTTCAGAACAATTTGGTTGCTGGTGAGGAAGGAGAGGAAATAGATGAGCTTGATCCTGAAATCCATTGTTTTGGAGACACTTCCCCTTTTCCTCACTTAAAACGATCATCATATGAGGAGTCTCTCATGGACAATCATCTTAATGAGTTGAGCAAGAGAGACAAGGCTAGCAGTAGCCAAAATAGATACAACCTCAGATCAATAAGAAAGATAGAACACCTGATGTTCTTGAGCATCCCACCAGAGTAGAGTAGATTGCTAAAGATATGACAAACAACAACAAAGGTAAGAAATCCCAAGCCCCCTCTCCAGTAGTCTAGACTCCTGTTCCTGAAGCAAAAGAAATATCGAAGCTCATTTCTTCTTTTAATTTTGAGCATGAAATTCAGAAGCTCAGAATCCCTGTACCCCTCTGTGAGTTGGTCAAGCATGAAAATTTCAAAAAGAGCCTCTTTAGGATACTACATTCTGAGCCCTCATTCCATCCCACAGATTCAATTAACTTGCAAGATGAAAAGCCTACAGTAATCCTAGGTCCTATGGTAGAATACAGAGATGATTCATCCCCTCCCTTCTATACATCCCTGAACATCCATGACAAGGTGCTACACAACTGTTTGATAGATTCAAGGGCCTCTCATAATATCATGCCCAAAACTGTCATGGAAGAACTTGGTCTGGAAGTCATGAAGACCTACCATGAATTTTACTCTTTTTATTCAAGGAGAGTGCAATGTCTTAGAGTCATCAAAGACCTGGTGGTGTCCTTATTTCATATACCCATGAAGAGTGTGGTCATGGACATTGTGGTAGTCGATGTTCCTCCCAAGTTTGGCATGCTATTGTCAATATCTTGGATTAAAAAGCTTGGAGGAATATTACAGATGGACCTTACATATGCTACCATCCTAGTATTTGGGGGGGAACACAGAAGACTGTACAGAGAAGCTCAGCTGGCCTACATTGTTAGTGACGAAGAAGACCCCTCTAACCACCCTATCTTTGCACTTGACACTAATTTGGGGTCTAGTTTATTGCATCTCAATGATACCCCTGAAGCCCCTCTTGAAGTTAGAAAGCAGACCATTTCTTATCCTGAAATACCTCCTTCAACTACCTCTGTGTGGAAGATGTTCTTCGACAAAGCCTCTTCTAGTGGAGGTGCTAGTGCCGGAGTGGTGTTTATGTCACCTTGTTAGGAAACCATATCCCTGTAATACAAGCTAGAGTTTGAGACTACCAATAATGTGGCAGAATATGAAGCTCTTGTTTTAGGTTTGAGGGCTACAAAGGACATGGGAATTGAGGAGGTAGAAGTGTTCAAAGATGTTAAGTTGATAGTCCAGCAGGTCATAAATGCTTATCAGGTTAAAAATCCTCGGCTCAGGAATTACAAAAATGAGGTATGGGATCTGATTAACAATTTATTCTCCGCCTTCAATATTTCATCTATTCCAAGAGAGGAAAATACTTTGCCCGATTCCCTAGCTATCTCAGCTAGCCATTTTAGGATCCCTCTGCCACCTAATCTAAAATACGATGTTGAGATAAGATATAGGCCCTATGTACCAGACAATATCAAGCATTGGAAGGTATTTGAGGATGATCTTGAGATTAGGAAATTTCTTGAGTCTATTGATGAGTTCTATGCATTGCACATTGATTAGGATCATGATTCTGAAGGTGATCCTCACCCTGAAATATTTTTAAATAATAGCATTAATCACCATATTGTTCAGTTGCCTAGCAATCACATTCCAAAGGGACTAGTTCCTTTAGAAAGATTTTTTGATGGGAATGATGTGGCAATAAAGGGTAAGGTTTCAAATGAGTATGCCGATGTGACTGTGTGCAATATTGGCACAGAGGAGGATCCTAAGTTTGTTAGGGTGTCAAGCAGCTTGAAAAGAGAGCAGAGAACCGAGTATGTTGAGTTATTAATGAATTTTGTTGATGTATTTACCTGGACATATGAAGACCTCAAGACATATGACACTAGCACCATTGAACATAAGATTCCCCTGAAAGAGGAGGCCAAAGAGGAGGCCAAGGCATTTAGGTAGAAACTAAGACATATTTATCCTATGTTGCTTCATATCATGGAAAGAGAATTTAAGAAGCTGTTAGATGCCCAAATCATTGTCCCCTTGAGATATTCTGAATGGGTGGCCAATCTGGTCCTGGTGAGAAAAAAAAGTGGAGAAATCAGATTCTGTGTTGACTTCAAAAATCTGAATAGAAGCTCAAAGAAGGACAATTACCCCTTGCCCAAGATGGAACATATATTGCAAAGGGTGACATGTTCATCCAGGATTTCTATGATTGATGGCTTCTTTGGATACAATCAGATCTCTGTCCTTAATGAGGATCGAGAAAAGACAACTTTCACCACTCCTTGGGGCACATTCATGTATGCCAAGATGCATTTTGGATTGATGAATGCAGGGGTGAAATTTCAGTGAGCCATGGACATCACCTTCATTAGGGAGAAAGATCAATTTGTAGTCATCTGTTTGGATGACATCACATTTTTTTCCAGATCTAATAAAGAACACTGCAATCATCTGAGAAAGGTCTTTTTGAAATGCAGGAGGTTTGGTCTTTCCTTGAACCCCAAGAAATCATTGTTTGTCATGAAGGAAGGGAAATTACTAGGGAACATAGTGTCAGTTGAAGGGGTCAGGATTGATCCCAGCAGAATCAAAGCAATCTGGCCTTTGTCACTCCCGAGATCCAGGAAAGAAGTCCAATCTTTCCTAGAAAAAAGTAATTTTTTGAGGAGGTTTGTTTCCAACTTTGCTGAGATAGTAAAGCTTATAATAGCCATGTTGAAGAAAGGAAAGGAAGTTAAATGGTCTGCTGAGTCTCATAATTCCTTTGAGAAGATAAAGAAAGCCTTGACTGAAGCTCCTATGCTTGTTAGTCCTGATTACTCCAAGGATTTCCTTATTTTCTCATTTGCTTCGTTTGATACTGTTGCGGTTGTCTTATTGTAGAAACATTCTAAAGGGTTAGAGTGGCCCATCTTCTTTTTCAGCTGGGCATTGAGAGACGCTGAGATCAAATATGACATTATGGAGAAACAAACATATGCCCTGGTGAAATCACTCAAAGATTTTAGATTCTATGTCTTGCACTCAAAATTAATTGCATATGTCCCTTCAGCCTCGGTGAAGGACATTCTTATACAACTTGACATAGATGGTAGAAGGAGTAAATGGATTGCCAAGATCCTTGAATTTGACCTGGAGATAAGGCCCACCAATCTAGTTAAAGAGAAGGGTTTAACCAAGCTGATGGCTGGATCCAATGTAAATCCTTGGGGATTAACTTTATCAATGTTTTCTCAGAAAATCAACAGGCTGAATGGTCTGATGGCAATCCTCAGGTCACCCCTCCATTGACATAATGCACCTAGTATGAAGATATTATATATTTTCTGCAAAAAATTAAGCCTCTTGATGAAATGGGGAAGGGTAAGGCAAGAGATTTAAACCTCAAAGATATCATATATTTCTTTAATGGTGAGGTATTATATTAGAAATACCCCCTGGGAGTACTTCTGAGATGTCTGGATCCAAAGGAGGCCAAAATAATTATGTTTGATTTTCATAGTAGCCTCTGTGGGGGTCATCATTTCTGGAAGACCATAGCCTAAAAAATTCTCCAGTCTGGATATTATTGGCCCCCCTTATTCACTGATGTCTACAGGAAGATCAGAGCTTGTATCAAGCGTCAAAATTTTTCAGGAAAGCAACAACTCAAATCCCTGTCCCTGAAACCTGTAGTAGCATCAACACCCTTTCAACAATGGGGTTTGGACTTCATTGGGGAGATTCATCCCTCTTCAAGTGGTCAACACAACTAGATCCTAACTGCAACAGATTATTTCACCAAATGGATAGAGGCTATCCCCATTAGGAGTTCTTCGCACAAAGTGATAATTGGTTTTCTTGAAGATATCATAGCAAGGTTTGGTTGTCCTAGTAGAATCACTACTGATAATGCTACTTCCTTCAAATCTGAACCTTTGATCATGTTATGTGAGAAGTTTGAGATTTCACTCATTCATTCCACTCCCTATTATCCCCAAGGCAATGGACTGGCAGAGTCTTCTAACAAGAGTCTGATCAAGGTCATTAAAATATTGTTGGAAGATAATAAGAAGGCTTGGGATTCAAAACTTAAATTCGCTCTGTAGGTTGATCGAGTGACAAAAAATATATCCCTGGGCACCTCCCCTTTTCAACTTGTTTATGGGACAAAAGCCATATTTCCCACTCAGGTAGCTCTACCTGTAGAAAAATTCTTTCAAGATTATGAAGGAGAGCCAGAAAATATGGTCAGAAACATTCATCAGCTGGTGGAAGTGCAACAGAACATAGAGCAGGTAATGAACAAAGCTCACGACAAGAATCAAAAGATCAAACAGGCCTTTGACAAGAAGGTCAGAAAAGAGAAGTTCGAGCTTGGAGATCTAGTGCTTAAATGGGATGCACCTAGGTAGGATAAAGGAAAACACAGCAAGTTCGATGCCCTCTGGATTGGGCCCTTCAAAATCTCTGAAGTATTCTTGAACAACACCAATAAGTTGCAGGATTTGGAGGGCAAAGAAGTTTTTAATGGCCCAGTGAATGGGCATTTCTTGAAGAAATGTTTTGTTTGAGCCTTAAGTGGCTCCTCTGTTATTGTAAATATTGTTTTTTATTTGTTTATGGTTTCAATAATGGACTCCATAGCCCAATAGTAAGGCATTGAAGCTGCAAAAAGAGTTCTTGGAAGCCCATGAGGGGCGTGCCATCCCCCATGGAGTCTGATGTTATCACCTAAACGTGTTGGGGGGTGTTTTTATTAAGGGGTGACCCCTTTGGGAGAAACGACGGAAAGAAATGGGTCGAAAACCCACTTTTCCTATGTATTTGAGATCAATCTCTTTTGGTGTAAGAGGTGCGTGGATCTGGGCGGCCAAGATCTGCGCGCCCAGGACAGGGTACATTTTCGGACCCCCCCTGTTGTTTTGCCTTTAACGGGAGGGGGGGGGGTCCGATATGAGCATTAAGAGGTGTGTGGATCTGGGCGATTGAGATCTGCGTGCCCAGATCTACGAATAGGGTACATTTCCAGACCCCCCCCCCCGCCATTCTGGATTTAACGAGAGGGGGGGATCTGATATGATAAGTTTTGTTTGGGCCCCCCCTTAAACCTCTTACCTCCGCCTCATTCAGTTACCACCTTCACCTCTTAGTGACATATGTCCTCCACTTTCCTCTCCCATTCCCATGTCACATCTCCCACTCCCTCCTACCTCTCGTCACCTCACAACTGTACCTCTCTGTTCCATGCCACTCCCACTTGTGTTGGGTCCTCACTCCCTGACGAGTCACATTCCGTCTTCCTCATGACACGTCACCATGTCGTCTGATGTCCCAGCCTCTGTGTCTCCTTACCCGGGTGCCTCCACCTCAGCGTCCATGAGTCTTACCATTCGTCCACCTGATTGCTTCCCCTCTGCCACGTCTTTCCACATGGCCTTCCCTCACCTCACTCCCGCGTCACGCATGTTAAATCACTGTTGCATGTTCACTGCCCATTCACCATTTTGTGTCATGTGCCCCGTGTTATCCTCATCCACGTCCATAGACCGGGCCTCCTCGTAGCAGCCCAATGAAGCAGCAGAAGCTAATGAAAGGCCACCACGATTATTCAGGTGCAGAGTTGATCGGGCCTTCCCCGATCCCAAGGAAGCAGTTATTGAAACAAATGGTGGTGGTTAGAGATCATCTCCACCATAAATGGAAAGTCCAGAAAAGGACTAGAATCTTATCAATTCATTCGCAGGGGCGTTAGGAACACGGTTGTGTCTGACTGAGGTGCATGACTCTCCAGAGACTGCATGCGCAGTCTGTCAGTAAACATGCAAACGTAACGCCTTCAATGCAGTGACTCAAGATCGTTGTTGTTGTTTTACCTTGAGTATATGTAGGCATTTTCTCCATTTTTGTATCTATCGATGGTAGAGCTAAGCTCCCTATGGTAAATATTTAATGAATCACTGGTCGCTCTAGTTATGTATTAGCATGTGAGACTTCTAGTTTAATGACAGTCAACTTTCCTATTCCATCTTGTTTCCATCTAATACTTAAAGAGTTCATGATTGACTAATTCACATGAATCATTGTGATTGTGTTATGATCATTTCTTTATTGTAATATTGTTATGATTTCTTTAGTATTCTTGTAATTTGAATACAAGAAGTTCTTGTGTTTGAATTCTTCCTCCTCAAGTTATTGGAAGCCTGATGCCTACAACAAATATTTTCATTTTCTCACCAAAGTCTTCCTCCTACCCACCTTTATTACAACCCACTATCTGAAGTCAAATATAGGACCTCACCTGTTCATGCATATCCCGGTCCAAGATTCTTAGTTAAAATTCTATTATTCTGAGTTTACTTCCATTCAATCACCTTTCTATAAAACAATCGTGACATAAACTGATGGGTATTAGGCTTACTCCTGCTGCAATTCAGGAGTGACTTCTGGTGCTAACAAACACTATTAAGGATATGACTGAGGAGTTTGATGTTTATCATAAAAAGAGTACGCCATATCATCCTCAAGCAAATGGATCAGTGGAAGCCTTTAACAAGATCCTCGAGAATGCACTCACAAAGATTTGCAACATTAATAGGGATGATTGGGACTTGAAGATACCAGTAGTAATGTGGTCATACAAAACCACATGCAAAAAATTGGTAGGGAAGACACCATTCAGATTGGTGTATGGACAAGAAGCAGTGGTGCCATTAGAGTTTTTGGTACCTAGTCTACGCATAGAAGCAATTACCAACATGACAACGTGAGGCATAGTACAAGAAAGGATAAGTCAACTGATGATCATGGAAGAAGATAAGATTCTAGCACAGTTTCACCAAGAAGTACATAAATCAAGGGACAAATCTTGGCATGATAGACACATCAAGAAGAAAAATTTTAACGAGGGAGACTTAGTATTGGTGTATGACAGTAAATCTCTTAAACACCCAGGAAAACTCAGAATGCATTGGTTAGGACCATACAAATTAAAGGTTGTCACAGATGGGGGAGTTGAACAGTTGAAGGATTTAGGAGGAAAAAATTCAGAGGGATGATCAATGGGAGTCGACTGAAGCTGTATAGGGATAGTCGACCTCATAGAACTTGAAAAATAAATAATATATATATATATATAAACACAAAAACATAGGGGTTATTGTGTCGGACATCAAAAGAGAGCAACAAAGGGGTAGCGCGCCGAAAAGAGAATGTGCACACGCACTCAGAAAAGTTAGCACAACGGAGAAAGGAACAACGGTCACTAAAAGGCAGAAACACCGTAAATGGAGGATACAACAAATAGGCACCAACGGATGACGACTATAAAAATTGAATGACAAGAAGGATTGACAGGATGCCACATTAATCATGCCAACTAGCGACGGCAAAGGAATTCAATGGAAAGTACGTGGGAAGCACCATTTCATTCAAAATGCAAATTGGGTAACATCTTCGAGAAGTTTCACACAATTCCTATATAAGGTAAGCACGCGGGGATCAGAAGATTTATTGTGAAATAAATAAAAGCACATAGTGACAGATTATACGAGGGAGAGAGTGAGTTTGAAGAATTTACAAAGCCAACTAATATTGGAAGATAACACCTTTACTACCATGGCACCACCCAAGCTAGGAGCGTCGAGACAGGCCTACAAACGACCTCAAGGCAACCTCAGAGCACCTAAACAGCCATAGGGAAGTGAACAACAACCACCTCGGCCTCCAAAATTCGTCAACTTGGATGAAATATTGTTGCCCAATATAGAACAAGGAAGCCCCACACCATTGGTGGAGGAAACCCAATAGATAACACCAGTGGGCATGGATATCGATATGTTGGAAGTAGGATAGAGACAACAGACCTAGGATACAGGAAATCCTTCGCTCTCTTAAAGCCCTGAATAAGCCCCGAGGGATAATGGGATTATCCTGAACCAGGAAGAAACAACCACACCAAAAAGGTCACACATAGCCACCCCAAAAAATCCATAGGATGACATAGTAGAAGATGTCACTGGACGCGAAGAGGAGTATGCAGAAGAGAGAACAATGGAGTTTGTAACCTCGAGTCAGACACCATAGTGGAAGGGAAAGTAGCCAGTAGCAAGATCATCACGCAGGAGGATACCTATGGGTGGAAGAGCTCTTCTCGATAGATGTAGAGCTCATTATGTTTATTACAGGTCTACCACCTTAGGGGAAGACACCCACGCATTTCATCAATGACAAGACGAAGGAGAAGGCACTGGCGGAGGAAATGAAGAAGATGTACGGTATAGAAAGAGGGTACCTTGGAATCATAATTAAGTGCATCAGTGATGTAGCAACAAGGATGGCCACAAAATTATCGCGTGAAAGTTACTCAGGAGGTGCTGCAAGGAGGAAGTCTTTGTCGGAGTTGTCACAGCTGCAGCACAATGTGCGGAGGTCACTATACTCAGTTGGACCCCATACTTGTTAAATCTGTTCCTGGAAGATTGCAAGGACGCGCAGGACCTGGGGACAAAATTTCACTATTCTTGGCTACTTGTTCTAATCGCCTTGGTTGGATGGAGGGAGCCTAAGTATACATACTTTTTTAAGAGATCCAATCATTTTCGCACGGCGCGATACCTATCATTGGGGATCACTTTATACCCTAAGAACAAAAGTAAAAATGTAGGCATGTTCGCAGGGTATTACAACAACCTATAGGAAAACATTGCCAACACCTGACGGATTATGCCAGAAGTGGTCGCACAATACCAGGGCATAGCCAACTTTAAAGCGACCAGGCATGTAGTATGGATCCAAGCATGGAAGGATCCCAAGAACGAATGGATACAACCGTGTCAAGGAAGAGGCCGTAGAAATGGCCATCAAGGATTGGCACAATGACTAGAGGATTCCAGACTTGAATCAAGAGATGCCCGCAGATAAGGAGGCTAATGCAGGGCAAAAAAAAACACCTGTAGGAGACAAAATGATGCCCAAGAAGCCAAATCTAGGTCAGAACATGACGCAATAGAAGAAAGGGGGTGCCTCCAAGAAAGGTACCCAGGAGGGGAAGAAGAACAACACCCAGGCGCTGCAGGATCAAGAAAAAGAGACTAAGACAACACAGAGGACCACATCAAGTGCTACTCAGTAGGATCAAGGCCAGACCAAGAGGCCAATCATAGAAAATGGAGGGTGCACGCAAGAAAACTAAGGTGCAACAAACGCCACCAGAATATACGATCACATAGGATGATGCAGAACTTGTGGCCCAAATGGTCTAGGATCGAACAACATAGGATTTTGACGAAGCCCAGTGCCAAAGGGACATGATTCAAGATGAGATGGAAGACATGAGGAAGCTCCTCAAGTAGATCATAGAAACATAGAGGTCTGACAAAAGAATATAATCAGTCCCCAAAACATCACAAACATGAGCCAAGGATGGATCAAGCGAGCATGATAGGATCTAGACAACAACACAGTCAAGCTCGACATTTTAAGTTACACCCAGTATGATGCGCATGGATGAAATTGTGGGTCAGACATCATTGAAATATCTGGCCCAAATACAGTTGGTAATGATGTGGATACCAACCAAGTCATTATATAAAATGCAAGTCATTGTCGCACAGGAGGTACAATCACACACATGCACATACGAACCAGAATTGCAGTAGATGAAGGACAACAGAGAAGCGTTGGAATTGGTGCTCGAGACCAAAGGCGAGAAATATCACATGGATAGGCTCAAGCATGGACTTCTTGTAGCCTATGAAAAAATTCCAAAGAGTGCACAAATAATAGAGCTCACGGCGACGCAGAATATTGTTTAGATTGTCCAAACAATCGATCAATACATGCAGGAGATAAAGAACCTCCAGGAGTGTTGGCCCTTGGTTATGGAATAAAGAGAGGATTAAGGAAGAAAGGCAAAGTACAAACTGCGCGGAAGGCACATTGACTGAGATTGGGTCGAAGTAGTCAAAGAAGTAGAAAAGACGGAGCGAAGTAAGGGAAAACGAGTCATTGAACAAGAAGATCAAGGAAGACGGATAAGCAAGGAAGATGGATCGTGGACAACTTAGTAAGCGGGAAAATCCACTGACGGATTCTTTGGAGAAACATGAGGGAAAGAAGGAAAAACAGGATGGCGAAGCCCTGAAAACGTGGGTCAAGTGGACCTAGGGTCTTAGACACCTAGGGTTTTGGCATTTAGGGTTTTGACACCTAGGGTTCGGTCTAAGGTTGTCTGAGAGTCATTGTAATGTATAAATAAATTTCTAATAAAGTCGGTTTGGGTTCAACGTTAGTGTGGATGATCATTGTTGTTGATGCTATTGTGTATTGAGAGAGAGAGAAGTGTTGTGTGTGAGATCATTCTTGTATTGTGAGATCTTCAGCTGGGTGCGAAGATCGATCTTGCAGCTGAGTGTGCAGGGAGGGGAGAGGAAGAGAGAGAATAAGGAGAGAGATCTACAAGATAAGAGCGCATATATAACTATATGTTTTCATATAATATCAAGAAACACAATTCTATGGACATAGCCCTAGGGAGAGGGTGAACCACGTATATCTTGTTTTTCACTGTGGATGATACTGTGTTCTTTTCTTTCTGTTATAATATTATTGCATTACTGTATTAGATCTGAGATATAGCTCGCGCAGTAGGCTTAAAGAATATAAAATAATAACTATATTGCGGTGTGTTGTTGCCTTGGATCCACTTTGCATTTCCTCTGGTTGTAGACACCTATGTCCTACAACCCCCTATTGCTACTTCAGGTGAGACTTCATATGCTTCGCCGGTGTTGCCGAAAGGGCCAGTAGTTAGGGCTTGTTGGTGCGTTGTTAGAGTTGAACCCTAGGTCTTCCCTTGTGCCAACAAATGGTTCCATTGTCGGGACCAGGATCTTCTTAAGGGAATGTCAACGTGGTTTCCATCGAAGACAAAGATTCAAAAGTGGATAGAAGAACAAGAAAAGGACTTTGTTGAAGCTCATAACGATAACCCTAATCTTAGTACTGAAGACTGGTTGGGAAGGTACATCTTCATCGACATACACGAGATTTTATTTGGAGGAATTCATAAAGAGTTATACGAGTGGTTAGCTAGATTAGTAGATACCCAGTTTGAGATCGGACCTAGGCCATATGTGGTTTGGACATCGGCGCTGAACAAGAAGTTCAAGAGAGTTGATAATGCCATGTCAATATAATTAGATCACCAGTTTGATAGCACTATGGGAGGGTACATTACCGTGTTTTCTATTGACAGAGTAGAGTCGTATATCCAAGCAGAGAGATATTTCTTTAAGGGACTTAGAGGATTTTTTTTTCACTTTTTGAAGTTGAAGATCAAGATGATATTGCATGAGAAGAACATCTTGAAGATACAATAATCAGTCGAATTGAAGAGAAAATCTTCAAAAACTCAGACAACGACAGTGACACACAGGCAAGACACATGCGCAGTGGAAGAGAATTCAGAGAGGTTCCTCTTGCGAACCTATTTAAGAAGAATTAAGGAGACGAGGGATTCTATAATGGAGAAGAAGCAGATCTAACAGGTGAAGAAAATTCAGAGTCCGCTATGGCAGAGGAAGGGAAGACTGAAGAACCTCACCGAGAAGAATCAGAAACTCTAGGAATTGCGCCTATTGTCGAAGTAAGTACTATTACTCTTCATTTTGTTTTATCAACATTAAGTAACTAGAGTAGTTAGAGTTATCAGAGCACTCAGAGCACTGTTACTAGAAGTTCAGTACATACTCAGTCAAGAAACCTAGGAATATCTATGGCAGATGAAATGAGGTTACCTATCTTTAGAGGAGATGTATCTGAAGATCCTGATCAGCACTCATTCTTATGCGAAGATGTATGGAGTATTGAGCAAGTCAATGATGAAGCAGTTAAGAGAGCTCAGTTTAGTACTACCTTGAGAGACCGCGCACTGAGCTAGTACATGAATTTTTTTAAAGGAGTTGTACAACCTAAACCACTGAACAATATCAAGATTGCGTAGAGTGCATAATTCAAGAAACCCAAGTCAGAGTCACAGTGCACTATAGAACTGAAATAAATCAATCAGAGAGTAGTTGAACCTATTTGGGAGTTTGATCAGAGGTTTAATACCTTGAGAGGTCGCTTGAGTTTTCAAATTCCATATGAGAAGAATAAGGAATGGTTCATTGCTTCCCTCTTACCACACATCATAGTTCCTCTGATGGAGTAGAAGGTCGCTTCGTAGGTTGAGGCATTGGATATCGCCATGAAACTAGAATCAGCCCCTATGGGAGAATCCAGTGCAAGTATGAGTCAAATTTTGAGTCAACTAACTAGATTATCTCTGCAGGTCGATTATATGAAGAAAGACAAGTGAAAATATAAAAGAGAGGACTTCTGGTGTATCAGATGCAAAAAAGAAGGCCATGATACAGAAAACTGCCCCCTATTTCATGAATACTTGGCCTCTAAAGCTCCGAGCCCTTTGAAGCAGGTTACTCTACCTTGGTGCGAGATATGTAGAAATAGACATCACCCTGGTGAATGATATTACATGAAAAAATATGTCCAGACACCTACAAACCTTTACTGCACATTATGTAAATTTGTGGGGCATGATGAGAAGGACTGTAGGGCCTATGATCTCTTGCATGAAAGTTCAAGAGACACATATAGAATTCAAGGCAAAGTGCATCAATAAGGAAATTCTACGTAGTTTAATTCCCTAGGAAGAGGAAGCTTAAACCCTTGTGGTGGATTAAGAGGACGAGGACGAGGTGGAGGCATGGGTCTAGGTAGAGGTCAGATCATTTTTTATAACTGTGCACAGCCAGGTCATTTGGCAAGGGACTGTCAGAACCCTAGTACCACTTGCAACTACTGCAACTCATTTGAATATGTTATTGAAGATTGTTTAGTACTGTTAGCCAAACTTTAGGAGATATGAGGAGGAAACCAACAAGTACAATTAATATCAACAGAACCTCATGGACAGGATCCTAGCATCATTGTTATCACTAGAAGAGGTGCTGTTGTAGGAGAAGACAAAGTGAATCCAAGAAGGACTATAGAAGAATCAAGGGTCAGAAGAGTTGCAGAGAAGACACAAGTGTTTGATCCAAGGAAATAAAAGCAGACGTTTGAAGAGGCAAGAAGAGAATTTGGAAGAGATCAGGCTTCTTCATAAAAGACACAACCAGAAGTGAGAAAATGTGGAATTCTTATGGCATCCGATCAGTCTTCCTCGCCCGGAGAAGGAAAATAGGTAAGCAAGCCCATGGATTTCTTACATACTTGCATTAATTTGATTAAGGATGAAAGAGATGTAGAAGAACTACAACATTTGATCAGACAGTATGAGATAGGAAGGGTAGAGCCTCTACTGAATAAAGCAGTACATCAAGTATCTAGAAAGAGAAGGATGAATAAGGAACTACACCTTAATGCTCAGATTAGATATTATGACATAGATTATGTGGTCCTCGACTTGGAATCAGAAGTCAATGTTATGAAAAAGCAGACCTGGGTGCTGATGGGAAAACCAAGAATAATTTACTCTCCTATCAGGCTCAGGATGACTAATCAGCAGGGAGTAAGCCCCTTTGGAATACTGGAGCATGTCCTTGTGTACATCGATGGGGTGAGGACGTTTGAATATTTCGAAGTGATTGAGAGAGTTGATGATGGCTGTCCTTATTCTGTGTTGTTAGGAATTGATTGGGATTTCAACAATTGCACTGTGGTTGACCTAAATAAAAGAAGAATGGCATTTGAAGGTGTTGGCCTTAGGGTCATTGTGCCTCTAGATCCCGATGAAGGTCACAGATATACAGAACCTATCAGAGAAGAAGACCGCACATACGAGCTAGAGAATATATTAAAATTGACAGTAAGACAAAAGGATTACATTAATCCTACAACATATGGGAATTTAAGCTGGTGAAGTGACAACTCATGCTCATCAGATTCAGAAGAAGCACTGGAGAACTGGTATAACAAAATGTATGAAGTGTCTATGTGGAGATGTGCCATATTGACCCGTGAAGATCGCTGGATTGGCACAGAAGTAAGTAACCTCCCCACATTTGATGGTTTAAATCACTTAGAAACATTCTTATTGGAATTTGATGAAGTTGTACCAATACAACAGAGGTTGTTTCCATTGGACGAAGCCTTGAAAGAAACTCCAACAAGATGGTGTGGAACATATAAGAAGAAAATTGTAGAGTGGGTGCAATGTCGCATATTGATGACAATACGCTTTTCAGACCAAGTCGAAGGGTGTGAAGTTTGATACACAAGTCATAGTTATCTGAAGGACAATGTGCTAAGTTGTGAGGAGGCCTAGAGCAACATTCCTCACAATTTCATTAACACTTTGGATACAACACCTATCGATTGTTATCTACAAGCCGAACTGCGCCTCACCACTTCAGATTAGTATGGTATGACTCAGAAATTTAATGCTACATTTTTATTTGAAAGTTAGTATCCTACAATAGATCAGGATTTACAAGTTGTAAGACAGAGAGTCTTTGAGGAGGTACCTAACCTCCCTTTGGAGAAAGAAGAAGATGAATGGACTGCACCTCTTCAGAAATTACAAGGTTGTTACAATATCAATGTTGATGAAGACGATGATCCTAGGAATGTGAACATTACAGAAACTAAAGGACACAGAGACATAGAAGTACCAGGAGTCAAACTACCTTTCATTGGACATCCAATTAAAATGAATAAAGTTAACATTGGAACAGAGAAAACACCTAAGTTGGCCAGCATTGGAAATTATTGGGATGATGCTACCATTGATAAGATCACAGAATTACTGCATGAATATCAGACTTGTTTCCAACCAAGTTCACCGACATGAAGGGAATTAAAGGGACCATAGGAGAAATGAATATCCCCTTCAAACTCGATGCAAGGCCAGTCAAGCAGAGACCCTACAGATTGAATCCCAAATATAAGAAGAGAGTCAAGATTGAATTAGATAGAATGTTGGAAGCAGGAATCATAGAACTTGTTGAAGAATCATAATGGATTATCCCTATGGTGGTCCAAGATAAGAATTCAGGAGAGATCATGATCTATGTAGATATCAAGAAGTTGAACGATGCATGCCTACATGATCCATTCCCTACACCATTTACTGACGAAGTGTCAGATAATATAGGAGGACAAGAGGTATATTCCTTCACAGATGGATTTTCAGGTTATCACCATATCAGGATTGCTAAGGAATATTTCCATAAGACCACATTTGCAACATAATGGGGTTCTTTCCAGTACACAGTGATGCCTTTCAAATTGAATAATGCACCAACCATCTTTTCTAGGGTGGTGGTCGAATCATTCAAGGAATTTTTACATAAATTTTTTGAAGCATATTTTGATGATTGGACTGTTTTTAGCTTATTTAAAAACCATATTGAATGTTTAATATTGATTTTAGATAAATGTAGGCAATGCAAAACTACCCTAAATTTAAGGAAATGTATTTTATTTTTACCATTTGGAGTGTTGCTAGGGCATATTGTGTGTAAGAAGGGGTTCCTAGTAGATCCTGCCAAGATTGCCATCATTGTTGATCTACCTCCTCCTACTTCGCTTAGACAGATGTGCACTGCGTTGGGACATACTGGATACTACATAAAGTTCATCAATGGATATGCATAGATAACAACACCCATGGAAAATATTTTAAATAAAGATTACCAATTTCAATGGTCAGAGGAATGTCAGTAGAGCTTCGACACACTAAAGAAGAAAATGGTTACTGCGCCTATTTTTGTTTTCCTAGATTGGAGTAAGGAATTCCACGTGCATGCCGATGCTTCTTCCATTGCATTATGAGAAGTGTTATAAAAAACAAGAGTAGGAGATATTGACAACCCACTAGCCTTTTCTAGAAGGAAGCTCTCTATAGCTGAGATAAATTACACTACTACTGAAAGAGAAGGTTTAGCCATGGTGTACACGCTGCAAAAGTTTAGACACTATTTGTTGGGAGGACATTTTAAGATGTTCAATGATCACTCTGCATTGAAATACTTAGTCAACAAGACAATGTTTGGGGGAATAATATGCATATGGTTACTGATATTCCAGGAATATGATTTTGAGATTGTGGTCAAGCCAGGGAGAATGAACAAGGGACTTGACCACTTGTCCAGGTTATAACACAAAGAAGAACCTACTAGTTTGGAGGACACACTACCATATGCACAGTTGTTGGCCATCAGAAAGTTTGATTATCACTTTTCCGAGATAGTCCAATTCCTATCCACAGGAATGGCACCCCGCAAGTATACATTTATTCATAATAAACAGTTGGTAGTTCGCGCTGTCGATTTTTCACTTACAACTAGACAATTGTATAAGATGGGACCTGATGAGATCTTGAAGAGATGCATTATGGAGGCAGAAAGACCATTGATTCTGGTAGAATCACATGAAGGCATCATAGGAGGACACTACACAGGGAAAGAAATAATGCAGAAGGTTCTTAGAGTAGGCCTCTGGTGGCCTACTTTACATAAGGATGCTAGGGAATACTACAGAGCCTGCGATGTATGCTAAAGAGTTGGGAAATCTTCCAGAAGAGATGAGATACCTTTATCACCTCAAATAATGTTACAGGCATTTGAGAAATGGGCCATTGATTTTGTGGGACCTATCAACCAACCAGGGAAGCGCACGAGCGCACAATACATCATCACTGTGACATAGTATTTGACCAAATGGGATGAAGCAAGAGCAGTTAAGGATTGTAGTGCAGCTATAGTTGCGCGATTTATATTTGATGATATCATAACCAGGTTTGGATTCCCAAAGAACCTGATGAGCGGTCAAGGTACAGACTTTATTAATAAGACTATTGAAGCCTTGACTCAGGAATTTGAATTTCACCATCAGAAGAGCACACCATACCACCCATAGGGGAATGGGACAGTCAAAGCTTTCAATAAGATCTTGGAGAAAATACTGAGGAATATTTGCAGTGTGAACAAAGATGATTGGGCTTTAAGAGTTCCATTGGTGTTATGGGCTTATTGAACAACTTGCAAGAAGATGACCATGCAGACTCCCTTTAATCTAGTCTATGGTCTGGAAGCAGTGGTACCTATGGAATATTTGGTTCCTAGTCTCATAATTTCATCATTTACATATATGGATGACACAGGCATTGTGCAAAATAGGATTGCGCAGTTGGTAGAACTCGAATAAGACAAGCTTATTGTAGGATTTCATCAGCAAGTACAAAAGGAACGAGAAAAGGCCTACCATGACAGACACATTAGAAAGAAAGCATTTAATTAAGGAGATCTGGTATTGGTATATGAAATAAATTTCATGAAGCATCCAAGGAAGTTCAGGACACATTGTCTTGGGCCATATGAAGTTTCCTATGTCACAGAAAAAGAAGTTTTGCAGTTGGAGACTCTGAATGGAGAATGGAAGGAAGGATTAGTGAATGGAAGCCGGTTGAAATTGTATTATGACAACCAGCTGCCTTGCAGCTCCTGGTAAAAGAAAGAGAAGAAGGGTCTAGGTACTAGGTGCAGTTGAAACTGGGTACCAGACACAGAAAAGACAATATGCACAAGGAAGGAAGGGACAGAGAAGAGAGCATAGGATGCTTCGCATAGTCTGAAGTCAAAGTGAAACAGAAGGTTCAAACCTGCAGTGCCTCGAGATGAGTCACATATGAGTGTTGGGGGCCTGTTGGCCCTTGGTTATGGAAGAAAGTGAGGATTAAGGAAGAAAGGTGAAGTATGAACTGCACAGAAGGCACATTGACTGATATTGGGTCGAAGTAGTCAAAGAATAAAAAAGGACAGAGAGAAGTAAGGGAAAACGAGCCGTTCAACGAGAAGATAAAGGAAGACATATAAGAAATGAAGATGGATCGTGGACAACTCAACAAGTGGGAAAATCCACCGACGGATGCTTTGGAGCATCGTGTGGGAAAGAAGGAAAAATAGGTTGGCGAAGCCCTAAAAACACGGGTCAAGTGGACCTAGGGTTTTATACACCTAGGGTTCATTCGAAGATTGTCTGAGAGTCATTGTAATGTATTAATAAATGTCTAAGAAAGTCGGGTGGGGTTCATTGTTAGAGTCGATGATCATTGTTGTTGATTCTATTGTGTATTGAGAGAGAGATAAGTGTTGTGTGTGAAAGAATTCTTGTATTGTGAGATCTTCAGTTGGGTGCGAAGATCAACCCTACAGTTGGGTGCACAGGGAGGGGAGAGGAAGAGAGAGAAGAAGGAGAGAGATATGCAAGATAAGAGTGTAGATAAAACTGTATGTTTTCATATAATATCAAGAAACCCAGTTCTATGGACATAGCCCTAGGGAGAGGGTGAACCACGTATATCTTGTTGTTCACTGTGGTTGATACCCTGTTCTTTGCTTTATGTTATACCGTTATTTCATTATTGTATTAGATCTGAGATATAGATCGTGCAATTGGCTTAAAGGAGATAAAATAATAACTAGATTGTGGTGTGTTGTTTCCTTGGATCCACTTTGCATTTCCTATGGTTGTAGACACATGTGTCCTGTAACCCCCAATTGCTACTTCAGGTGAGACTTCATCTGCTTCCCAGGTTTTTCCAAAAGGGCCAGTAGTTCGGGATTGTTGGAGCGTTGTTAGAGTTGAAACCTGGGTCTACCCTTGTGCCAACAGGGAGCATCTCATCCCTACCACTCCCTAGGAGGTGAAGGAGAAAAGGAAGAAGGAAGAAATAAGGAATATGGAGGAGATAGAGCGATAAGATCGTACAATTGCCAACTTGTTTGATAAATAAACACAACGATGGACAAAGCTAGAGGAGGATCAATAGGTCCAGCAGTGGGACCGGGAAGAGGAGAAGATAAGCGCAGCTATCCAGGACCTCAAGCAGAGGAAGAAGACGATGTTGATCACTAAGCGCCTCAAAGGAGTATAGGATATGAAGAAGTTGCAAGCATAAATCATAGCCATGCAGACACATAAGAAGGAGTGACAAGATCAAATGGAACCTCTCCAAGAGCGGGTAGTGGAGGTCATTGCACGAGTAGAAGAGGCAAAGAAGAAAATGGCACAAATTCAGGCAGAGTGTGCAGGGTTGATCAACAATGAGATTGAAACGCAAGTATTGGACACACTTAGAGAAAACACTGAGAAGGCTCAAACAAAAGAAAAGGAACTCACAAAGAAGTTCTAGGCTCTCGTAGGAGCTATTGAATAAGCGCACAAATTTTAGGTGGCTTGGTATGAGCCACATGTTAGTGTTGGGGGCCTGTTGGATGCATGCCAAGTTAGGAAAAAAGGCTCTTTTTGGAGGAGAATCATGCAAGGAGGAAAGGAGAACTAGAAGGAGAATAAGCACATGTAAGAGAAGCAGGTGAGGAGCACATGCAATGAATACCTAACGACATTAGGGTTAGGGTTTTTGTAATTTATTTTAATGGATGGTGAGCCAATGATATAAATAAGTAGTACTTAGAATAAGGGAGAGAAAATGGGGGACAAAGACATAGAGACACACATAGAAAGAGATAATTGTAAGAAGTGTACGAGTCATTAAGATGGTTAGCTATGGAAGTAGTGTGTGACTCGATCCCGAGGGTTATATTGTAGGTTGTGGATCCTAGTGCAATCTAGTCATCCTCATAGGGATCGAGGAGCTTGTGAAAGAGAATGAGACCTAAGATTGTAAACACATGTGGTATGATATATTATTGAGCCATAATAAAATCTTGAGAGCCAGATCTTTGTGGACATAGCCCAAAAAGGGGTGAACCATGGTAACACTTGTGTTATGTGAATGAATGTATACTTCTTGATGGCTGATTAATTGTTGAATGTTAGATGAATGAATTAACTAGTTAGATCTAGTATTCCACATGCATGAATATAATGAATGTTATAAGTATTTGTTAGACCGAATGAATAAATATTACAGAGTACAACCGTATATATCCACTCATTCCTAGGTTGCAAGCAGCTGAGTATTGCAGCCACCCATAGAGCTATCTTGGGTGAGACTGTGCAATACACTCTGTGTGTTGCGTTGCCTTCTGGTCTACCATAGGGGCCGATAGTTTTAAAAAGATTTTTTGGGGAGGTTATCAAATCTAAACTGGGGTCAACCTATGATAGTAAGATATAATCGAAATAACCCATAAGGAATCCTAAGCAAGAAAAATACCAATACAAGAAGACCAAAAAGCCAACAATAGCCCACAATATTGTGCCCATGTATTGCATGTAGTGAAGCCTTTAGATAGGATTATGATAATCCACTATAATTGGGATTGGAGGTGAGGGGTGAAGGCTCACTTGGTGATATTTTTTCAAACAACAAATATATCTTTGGTTGGTTTTTATTGTAATATATTTCCAAGATAAATAGTGTGTCAATGGTGTGTGCATGATTTATGCGTTTTTATTGTTGCTCGTTTATTCCTATCTTATGATTTGCTTATTCCTAATAGGATGAAAGGGGTTAACACCCTATTTTCCCCCATATTTGTAATTATGATTAATACTTCATATGATTATGTTTATGAATATTGTAATAATTTTTTTATTAATGAAAACACCAGACGACTAACTAAGGAGGGAAAATCCTTGAAAGTACTAGCCATGATATCACATGTGGAATTGATGAAGTGGACATGTGAGGTGGAGTTGATGTGATTGAGTGAACCAAAGAGGAATATTTCTTAGAAAGATAGATTATGCTTGAAAACATGATCTCACACCTACCAGCATACCTAAATCAGTATAGAGCCATGTCACCAATAATGGAAGTCATATCTGTAGTTGAAGCAGTTAATAACTACTGATAGGTTGGTCTCTTGAAGAAGACGAGGTGTCAAATTGAACGACCAGATGAATTGGAAACCATATATTTTCCCTTTCAAAAATTTAGACTTTAGACATCAGGTCGTGTCTGAAAGAAGTCATGGGAGTCCCAAGGTTTAGCAGAGGAAGAGACCAAAGGTGAAAAACATCACCATAAGACAAGGATAGTGGCTGATAGATGGGGACATAGGAAAATAAGAGAGAACAACAAGAAATGGAGGAGAGAGGGAGAATGTAGTGCATAGAGGAGAATACCATGAGGAAGAGTAAGGGAGAGATGAGCTCACAGGATAAGGGCACAATGAATAGAAAATTGCATTGGTGCAGATCGAAGAGAAGAAGCAAAAAAAAAAAAAAATACTTGAAGAAAATTGATCCAGGTGGATATCGGTGGCCACCCACCTTTTCCAGCTAGCTCAAAATAGCTTTATGGAAATTTTGGTAATTTACTACTTTTAGCAGTTTTTTGGATCCTGAACTTCCGGAGCCGTTTTGAGGCGCTAAACAACATTTTTTGGGGTATGTTGCAGTTGGAAAATATCATCATGAAATTTTCATAAAAAATTGTAGTCCTCGGATAGATATTTCCAATGGCATATCGTGCGCCTAAAACAAAGATCATATGAAAAAGTTACAACCCCGAGCAGTTGATGTACTGACTTACCCAAATGGGGCCCACATGATTTTTGATGCTTCATCTCCTAGGGTTAGGTTTTTGGATGTATATGGTTTTTGACACTCCTGTTTATTGTAAAAAGGCCTTCAGAGCCTCATTGTAATCTTCTTCTTGTGAATGAGCGTAGTCATCACATATCTTCTCAGAGATAAGCTGCCACCATTCCAACAAGCTTGTTTTCCACTGCATTTTATAGTTTCAACTTATTTGCTTGTTGAATAGAAAACCAGTTTTATTGTATCTCTGTTATTTTGTGTTAAGCATCTGTTAATAATTTGTAGTCATTTAGTTTTGCTCATAAAATCCATATCAGTGGTATCATAGAGGTCTTCTCCTTGTTGTCTTAATGCATGTCCCCAACGAGGTTAGAGTACAAAGAATTGGGTCTCGAGATTGTTTCTCTTGACGACCAAAGCTCTTGCACGCCCAAGCGGCCTCTCATGGCAGGAGAAAGGAAAGATGTTAGGACAAGAGATCCTTTCAAAATGTTTCTTGAGGAATCCCTCACACAACAGAGGAATGAGATGATGGATAGTTTCACACAAATCCTTTGGCGGCTACCAACAAAAGACGCATATTCTTCGAGCGAAGGCTCTGCCCCCTTTAAGGTCCAAATAAACTTGGATATTCCTATATTTGAAGGTCATATAGACACAGATGGTGTAGAAAAGTGGTTGAATCTACTAGAAGGGTATTTTTCTGTCCATAAAGTTTAGAATAGAGAAAATATTACTTTTGCGCTCCTCAAAGCCATTCCCCATGTCAAAGATTGGTGGGAAAATTTCTGTGAGAAAAAGGAAACATAGGAACCCTCGCTATTTACAGTCACGACCACCTGGGAATCCTTCAAGGTTTCTATTAAGGAACAATACTACCCTGTTGGAAGTTATGATGACTTGTATAACAAGTGGACCACACTATGGCAAGAAAGAGACCAAGCATTGTCAGAGTTCACAAATATATTCCATATCTTGCGCACCAAGTTGGGTATCAAAGATTCAGAGTGACATCTGGTGCTCAAGTATCATGGTGCTTTGCATAGATACATCTATACCAAAATGGAATTTCTGGACATCTTGTCCTTCGGCATGGGCTACCGATATGCCATCAAAATCGAGCAAAATCTCAAACAAAAGATGCGGTAATTTGGGCCCGGGAACCCCTCATAGAAAAAGCCAGGAAAGGGCGGCCCCAACCCATAGAACAAAGGACAGAGAAAAGATGGATAGTATTAGGAAAACCATTCCAAGCTGCAGGAAAATAAGGACACTGGAAAGATAAAGAAAGATATCGAGAAGTGGTACGACTTCCATAAGATCCCTTGGCATAACATTGCTGACTGCTGCTCAAAGAAGTCACCGGTGGCCGAAGTGAAAGCCTCTGAATCAGATGGGGTTTCTGACTCTGAGTCAGAACTGGAAAGGGTAATAAGGATCATAGATGCGGAACCCAGTGCCACTATTGCTACCACCAATCTCCATCCTAATGAACCAGATGATCCAGAAGAAGGAGAGTGCCTCTTCCATTCACAGATGTGGGTAAAATGCACTCCACTGCACTTCATCATTGATAACGATAACCAAAAGAACCTCATCTCAGGAGAGGTTGTCAAGAAGTTGGCTTTGTCGACAATGTCACACCCACAATCCTACACCATTGGATGGCTCTGCCAAGGAAGCGATGTCCACGTCATCCAATAGTGTTGACTATCGTACAACATCAATCCCTTCAAAGACGAGGTATTGTGTGATGTTTCTCCTCTCAAATTTTGTGATGTTATTTTGGGCCAACCTTATTTATGGAAACATCATGATGTATATGAGTCTAGGCATCATAGTGTTATTATTACTTTGAACAGGAAATTGTACAGGATACCCAAGGCAATCCCACCTAATGTTATTTCCTTGATCTCTGCCAAGCAATGTAGGAAGGTCATCTCTCAGACGAGGAAGTTTGTCTTCTTCGTGATTCACTCTCAGAATGAGCGAAATATCACAACCACATCTAGGGTCTCTGCGACCGACCTCTCCACACAGTAGAATCAAGTAGATAAGGTTGTTGAAGAATACTCAGATATCTTCTCCTCACTTACTAGGGTACCTCTGCACTTCCAGGTCAAGCACCCCATCGATATGACCCCCGAGGGACCACTGCCCAATGGGCCAGTATATCGTTGATCTATGTTAGAGAATGAGGAGATCAAGTGATAGATCCAAGAACTGCTCCACAAAGGGCACATCTGTCCCATATCATCACCTTGCAGGAGCCCAATCATGCTGGTACAAAAGAAAGATGGAACCTGACGACTCTGCATTGATTATCGGGCCCTGAATAAAATTACAATCAGAAACCGATACCCAATTCCTTGAATCGATGACCTCCTTGATCAACTCACGGGGGCCAAATACTTCAGTAAGATTGATCTGAAGTTTGGCTACCGCCAGGTCCTGATAGAACATAAAGATGTATGGAAGACCGCCTTAAAGTCAAAAGAAGGCCTTTTTTAATGGTTCGGCATGCCCTTTGGTTTGAGAAATGTCCAGCCACTTTCATGAGGATGATGGACGATATCCTGCAACCATTCACCAATAATTTTGTAGTGGTGTATCTGGATGACATTCTCATTTACAAGAAGTCTTGGGAAGAACAATTGCATCATATTCAACAGGTTCTGCACACCCTGCGATAGCACAAGATATACACAAACTTGGAAAAATGCCCCTTCGGCATGGATATGGTCCATTACCTGGGCTACATCATTCATCAACATGGCATACATGTGGATCTAGACAAGATCCAAGTCATCCGTGACTGGCCATCCCCAACCACACTCACTGCGCTTCAAATCTTCTTGGGACTTGCCAATTTCTATCGCAGGTTCATGTTGGTATTCTCCCATATTGCATGGGAACTTAGCCAAATAACTAGGGGTGGCGGTAAGGAAAAATTTGTTTTTGGACGATCCCAACAACAAGCATTTGATGACAGGACTTTCACTACCAGACGTACAACAACCCTTTTAGATCAAGACAGATGCTTCAGATTATGTTGTGGGTGTCATTCTCACTCAGCATGACCACCCCCATGGATTATCACAGTGAGACACTATCATATGGTGTCCCTAAGTACCCTACTTATGATAAAAAAATGTACTCCATTGTGCAAGACTCCTACTAGTGGAGACATTACATTTATTGGGAAGGATACAGTCATCCACACTGATCATAAGCCACTGTAGTTCATGCAGACACAAGGAAAATTACAGAATGATCACCATCAAAAGTGGTCCACCTACTTACAACAATTCCACCTCAACATAAAGTATAAAACAGGAAGCACCAACCGCATCGATGATTTCCTCAGTAGACCACCAGTCGTGACACTCACCACGGTGCTATAATATTGCGACCATGAGACCTATAAATGGCCCCAACTCTATGAGACAGACACAGATTTCACCACCACCTACCAAATGTTGGGTGGAAACACAATTGTCGATAATTTCCATCTTCAAGATGGGTTGTTGTGCCGTCTGGGACATATCTACGTTCCATCAAGTGAGTGAGTGAAGCTAATATGGGAATCCACTATAGTCAGGTGGGAAGACACTTCGGCATCGAAAATACAATGGCAATGCTATAGAAACATATATACTAGCTGAAACTTTGATAGGAGTTTAGCACGTATATCAGGTCCTGCATTGCCTGCGCTATTGCCAAACCGACCACTAAGAAATATGGCTTGTACACCCCTCTTCCTACTCCTAGAAGGCCATGGGAATCCATATCAATGGACTACATGTCAAGCCTCCTTTCCACCAAGCAGGGAAATGACTGTGTTTTTGTGGTTGTTGATCATTTTTCTAAGATGGTGATTATGGTTTCCTGCAAGAAGAGCATCACAACAGAAGCCACTGCCAAGATCTTCTTTGAACGAGGCTAGGTACATTTTGGAATCCCACAAACCATTTTATCAGATCGGGACAGTCAATATCTCATCACATTCTGGTTGAGCCTCTGGTCACTGTTGGACATCAAGCTCACCAAATCCATGACCTTCTACCCCCAGAAAGATGGCCAAACCAAGTTCATAAATCAAATGATCGTGCATATCCTGTGTATGTATAATTCCAAGAACCCTCGCACATGGGATGAGAGTCTTCCCTATGTCCAACATAGATACAACCGAGCCTTGCATAGCTCAACTGGCCACAACCCCTTTCAGGTGGGGTTGGGATTCCAACCATTGGGTCCCATAGATGTTGCACTTCCCCTTGCAGTCACCTCAGCCGATTCATATCCTGCTCCAACCGAAGCTAACAAATCCACCCATTTCATTGAGCGGATCTAGCACATCCACCAATAGGTTCAGGATATCCTACAGAAGTCCAATGACAATTACAAATTCATGGAGGCCGCCGGGAGCTGATGAATTGGTTAAGTGGAAAAAGGATGCCATAATGAACTAAAAGTGGGGAGGGTATATAAGAAACCTATTTTTGGGAATGCATAACCTATGAACAAAAGGACACTCCCAGGCAATGGACAGGGAGATATACTGCCAATTACGGTAAGGATAAGGTAAATTAATAATGGGAAAATTACATATTGTAGAGTGGTAAGATTTTCACTGATTCTGAGTTGCTAAAGAGGGGCCCTGAGAAACAATTTGACCACCTCATATAAGAACCAACTCCGATGCTGCACAACGCCATGATCAACATTAGGTGCCATATAGGTTTCAGGTGGGCGACAAAGTTTGGTTTCACTTGCAGAAAGAACGCCTTACAAGACCCCATCGGAAGCTTCGCCCACTCCATTATGAGTCATACACCATCACCAAGGTTGTGGGGGATATTTATTTTGAGCTCAACATTCCTCCTTTCCTTGGCCTTCACCTAGTGTTCAATGTGGACCTCCTTCGGCCTTATTTACCACCATTATTGGACACCTCAGAGGTAGCAGAACAACTGACACCAACAGAGGTCAAACCCGACTGCATACAACAGGAATCCAATGATCATATTGTGGACACACAGATCAAGGGAACTCGACAGCAAAGGATCCATCTTTATCGAGTCGTCAAAGCAGGACAACTCCTGTACCAAGGCAAGTGGCTCACTCAGGGCCAAATTCAACATAAATTTCCTCATCTGATGGGGGAAATCAACATAATGGAGACTATTTATTCCTAGGGAGGGAGGATTGATCCAGGTGGATATTGGTGCCCACCCACCTTTTCTAGCTAGCTCAAAACAACTTTCTAGCAATTTTGGTAATTAACTATTTTTAGCAGTTTTTCGGGTCCTGGACTTCCAGAGCTATTTTGAGGCCCTAAACGACGTTTTTTTGGGTATGTTGCAGTGAAAAGATTTCATCGTGATTTTTTTTTCAATAGTTGTAGTCCTCAGATATATATTTCCAACGGGCTATCGTGCGCATAAAACGAAGATCGTATGAAAAAGTTATGACCCTAGGAAGTTGATGTACTGACTTACCCAAACAGGGCCTACATGACTTTTGGCACTTCATCTCCTAGGGTTAGGTTTTTGGATGTCTAGGGTTTTTGACACTCCTGTTTATTGTAAAAATTCCTTCAAAGCCTCATTGTAATATTCGTCTTGCGAATGAGTGCAACCATCACATCTCTTCTCAGAGATAAGCTTCCACCATTCCAACAAGCTTGTTTTCCATTGCATTTTACAGTTTCAACTTATTTCCTTCTTGAATAGAAAACCGGTTTTACTGTATCTATGTTATTCTGTGTTAATCATATGTTAATAATCTATATTCATTTCATTTTTCTCATAAAATATGGATAAAAAATAGGAAGCTCATCCAATTTAATTATGATCACCCTGAAACATAGAATACCTAGATCCATAATGGAGTGATAAAGGGATGCATCTTGGTACTTACTAGAAAAATATTGATACTGGTAAGGGGAGGTCATCGAGGGACTGTATAGAAAAGAAGTGACTCCCTTGTGGAGAGGAAATCTAGTTGATCAACTACCTGATAAACCTGTGGAAGCCTTGAGCTCACTGGGAAGGGGTTAACCTATGTTGTTGTTAGCGGAGGAAGGAGAGTAACCTTTTTGGATCATCTAAACTTGAATATTAGCTGAATCATTCCCTTGTGATATCATGGCTTTAAATGGGGGTGGAATACTACAGGAAGGAACTCTGCAGTATGGCTTAAGGTTTGGAGGAAATAGATCCTCTCTCAATCAGTTTGTCGTTGATATTTTCCCTGAAAAAATAAGTGTCCAACTTGACTATTTAATGTATGATAATGATGTGAATGTGTGGTTTTCTGTCTTAATGGGGAAATATGAATGCACGTAAATGATGAATTTAACTCCTTTGTAATATGGAATTTTCATGTTTTCCTTCACTGTATAAACTAGTCAACTCATAAAGTTAAGTCTAGTAGGGATAGGTAGTGTCCTTGAAAATATTGAAGCTTTGAGTAGAAATATTGCAAGACATACAAGAACCTATTTTTTGATAAAGTTAGAAATACCATGGGGGTCTTAGAGTGGCTTGTGAAGCCTTCAGGATATAATGAATCTTAACAGGTTAGTTTGTTAGAGTCAGGATTTGACTAATTCCCAAGTCGTACTATCTTCCCAATGAAGAACTATGTTTTGAGATAGAATGAACCTTCATCGTCGATTCATTGCGGTGAGTGTATTTGATTCATTCGTCAAGAGGAAGGTCCTTGAAAGAAACCAAGAGTTGGAGTGAGAAACTCTGACGATGATGAAAATAAGCTATAGGAATTATATCGATCGAAGGACCCATATTCACCATTGAATTTGCAAGTTCCATTTTGACGAAGGAAGACATGAGAATATAGGAGTCATTGATTGGAAAAAGGATAGAAGGGAAGGATTTGGGTCGTTTACATCGATATTAGTTTAGTGGGAAGGAGAGTGGTCAACAATCTTAAGAAGGAGGTCGCGACAATGAGCTGAAGATGATGAAATGAATGGGATCCATTGATCTATTGGAAGAGGTTTGGGAATATCACAACCATTGGATCTTAGTTGGACTGACCATAAGGAAGGGGGCCAAGAACATTAGCCATCATCCAGATAGAACCCAAAGATTAGATATTGACTCTTGATAGGGATTTTGTGATAACTGTTATATTTGGATGAAGTGATCATTGAGACTAGACGGTCGATTATAGACCTTGAATTCGAAGTAAGTGCGCTTCGATGATGAAGATGAAGAACTTTACAAGGTTAAATGAGAGTCATTGATCGACGAATGAGATAGATAGAATATCAGTCGTAGATTTCTATAGGTCCCACCTAAATTTCTTAGAAGAGTTTCGGGGGACATGCATTAAACACCAAGTAAGTTTATGCAACCGACGCGATTAGAGTTGTTGGGTGTCAGTGTCTGAGAGTCGTCGAATATAGAGACTAGAGGATGGGTGTGACTTATTCCTCCATGAGGGAGAGAGGACCCTTATGATGACGAGGAAGGGTCTTGAGATATCATAATTGTTGATTCAATGAGCTAGGTCACATGCGCCATGTTAATGCAACATTGGATGGCACGCGTGACAACTATGCATGTTGATTCCATGTGGAATTGATTGGAAAAACATTAAAAGGTTATAACTTTTGATATCAAGATTGGAATTGGGCAAGAATACTATCATTGGAAAGCTTTCGGCAAGAAAAATCCAATTATGGGGTGTATTACTCGAAATCAAGTGAGTAGAAGAAGAGGAAATTTTGACATCCCACCAGCATAAGTGAGAGTTAGGGGGTTAGGCATGTTTTAGAGTGGTATCATAGCAATGTTCAAACTCTAGTATTGAATGGGAAACCAAGGCCACTTAAAACTATCTTAGAAATTTTGATGTTGCTCATAATGCATGTTTTAAAATGTTGATGTAATTGCTAACAAGGGTTGTTGTTTCAACACATAGGACATACTGAAAGGAAATAAGAGGTGAATGGTGCAGCCCAACATGGAAGACACATCACATTTTAGACATGAGGAATCTAATGGTCAGATGGACAGAGAAAACCCTCAAAATTTGATGGTCATTATTTTAATCCCGAAGGAAGATAATGAGAGGCTCATGAGAGCTCAAGATGAGAAGGAAGAGTTGAATGCAGTGCTACTACAATTTTTTTCTAAAATCATGAATTATCTGTAGTAAGGGCTCAATAACACAAAATTACAGGAGTTCTAAAAGTTGAAGACCCCATCAGATGCCCAAAGGAATGGATTGAATTATAGCAACATGGGGATAAGTTCTTCCAAGAAGAGGCATCAGGATGCCAAGAAAAGAAAAACTGTTGGAAGTTGTTTTGTAGAGTCATCCAATAGGAATACCTCTTCCGAAGAGTTGTCTAGTAGTGACACTGGAACATTTGTTCTAAAGAGAAATAAGAGAATTTCAAAAAAATATCTGACTGAAGAATTAAAGAAGGCTAAGTTTCCTACATTTGATGTAGAAATTAAGGAAGGAGATGAAGTTGAGGGATGGTTTTTTGATCTGAATAAGTACTTTTGGGTACACAATTACTTCGAGAATATCGAGGCAAGGATTTCCATTTTCAACCTGAATGGAGGAGCTTCTATTTGGTGGGAGGACCTCAACGAAATCAAAGGAATAATGGAAATCAAACTGAATTAGAAGTAGCTGGAAAGTTACTTCATAAAGGCATACTTATCACATAAGTACTTCGATGCCAAAATCAAGGAATTCCATGAGCATAAGTTGGGTCAACTTACTATGGATGCCTATGCTAAAAGATTCATAGAACTATTGAGGTATGTTCCTTAACTCAAAGAATAGAAAGTAAGAGTGCAAATTTTTCTCAGTGGATTTCCATAGTCTTATCAAGAAAAAATGAATTTGATAAGCCAGAGACATTGGAGGACAATATAAGGAATTCTAGGTGTTTTTATGACCATTCTAGGTAGAAGAAAGATCCTTCTAAGGAATGTAAAAGAAAGGATAAGAGTGGATTCCAGAAGAAGGGATTCAAGTCCTCTCCACACAATAATTCAAGGAAGGGTTTTCATTTCTTTTAGTCAAGAAAAATATTGAACTAGAAAATTTTTACATCTCAATGTGGAAATAATCCAACAGAGCAAGCAAGAGAAAGAGTAGAGGAACCAAATAAAGGACGTCTATAATGTTGGGGTTGTGGATAACCACACTTATTGAGGGATTTCCCTGACAAACAACATTAAAGTAAGAAGGTGTATCACATACAAGAAGTAGTTACAGACAATGATGTGGTCAAAAGTGTGCCAAGGATATATGTAGCTATAGAGAATCGACAAGCAGACCACCAAGCCTTTGTTTTGAAGATGGAAGGTATAATTTCCAAACAACCTATTTCTATTTTAATTGGCCCTGGACCTAATCTTAGTTATGTTTTACTAGAATTTGTTGAAGCATGTGCCTTACAGAGGAAGAAACATGCAAAGGCATGGTTAGTTCAATTACCCACATGAAGTAAGAGAAAGGTGGTTGAGGTCATAGAAGCTTGTTCATTTGAGATAACTAGATTGAGTACACGAGAAACCTTGAATATGATACACCTAGGATCATATGATGTGTTACTAGGCATGGATTGGTTAGTTTGCCACAAGGAAAAGTTGAACCGTTATGAGAAAAATTTAAGATGTGAAGATGAAAAAGGAAATGTTAGAGTTCTAAAAGGAATTGAGAAGACAATGTTGGTAAGGAAAATATCGATGTTGTAGATTAAGAAGTTCAATTGGAAAGGGTTCCCCTTGTATGCTATACAAGTGCTTAAGTCAACAAAAGGAAAGGAGTTGAAGGCTGAATATCATCCAATATTGTAGGAATTCAAGGATGTATTTATAGAAGAGGTATCTGTACTACCTCCAAACAAATATATTGATTTTTCAATAGATCTCGTACCTCGAGTGGCACCAACATCCAAAGTACCCTATAGGATGAGTACACTATGTTAAATTATGAGCTTGATTTCTTATGTGGATTAATTATTTTATTTTCTTTAACACTTTGATTCCATCTTAATACACTTCAACCATACCAAATCATAATCGAATATCAATAACTATGTATATGAGCAAGCATGCACATCAACAACACATATACCCTAGGGAAACCCTGTACAAGGAGAAAAAACCCAACAAACAATATTCCTTTATTGCATTAATAATGTAATATCACATACAAATATCCACCATGAATGTTCTGCTCTTAAAGAGCTTGCCAAAATGACTCTGACCTCACAAAGACCTAAAATACCTTGTTGAAATACACCTCTGATATGTTGCCTTTATTGTTGATATACAACACTGATATGCTTCTTTGGTATGCTGCCTCTTTATCATTGATATGTGCCTCTATTACTTCACCCTTAACCTACATATCAAAACTGTGTTGAATAGAGGGTTCGACCTCTGCTTATATAGGCTGAAGAGGGGAAGAGTAGAGGCTCAAAATAGTAACATGTTTGCATGCTTTAATCATAAACTAGCTTCATACTTTAGTTCGAACTTAGAACTAGACTTGAGATTGGTATACTTTAGTTTGAAAATAGACCTAGACTTGAGACTTTAGTTACAACTCAATATTACACTTTAGTTTGAAAATGGAACTAGATTTAATACTTCAGTTGCAACTCAACATTACACTTTAGTTCTAAAATAGAACTAGACTTAATACTTCAGTTACAACTCAACATTACACTTTAGTTCTAAAATAGAACTAGACTTAAGACTTCGGTTGCAACTCAACATTACACTTTAGTTCTAAAATAGAACTATACTTAAGACTTTAGTTACAACTCAACATTACACTTTTAGTTCTAAAATAGAACTATAATTGAGACTTCAGTTACAACTCAACTCTTTAAAAGGAAATTCAAAATTCTCTTCATGTTGGATAATGTTACACATGCCAATGCACTAGATCAATACATTTATATCATTTGCAGTATTAGGAATATTGTTTGTTTCTATCTCATAGGAATTTTATATTCAACCTAACTTTTTCTAGATTCCTTGACTTTTTCTCATGGCTCACAAGGATTGACTAGGCTCACAGAGGTTATACATTCCCCCTGACTTTTGCACTAGTCTGTCTATGCTCACAGAGGTTGTACGTTCCCCCTGAATTTTGCACTAGACTGTCTATGCTCACAGAGGTTGTACGTTCCCCCTGTCATTAGACTCACATAGCATCTTGTTCGTACTAACTTTTGGTTTGACTCACAGAGTTTGTACATTCCCCCTGGCTTTTGTCAATACCTCACAAGACTGGTTGATTCTCCAAATCTCCCTGGCTAGCCTCAGGGTGGCCCATATGGCCTCTCATTGGAGAATGATTGTTGATGCTGCCAAATTTAACACTCCCTCTCAGTGAGGGAGTCATTCTCAGCCACACCAAGCTTGCCTCTCAGCTGCACAAACTGTCTCGAGGTGAGAGGATTTGTCAGGATATCAACTACCTTCTCACTCGTGGCTATGTGGTGTAACTTTACATTTTTTATATGGACCATGTCTTGGATGTAGTGGTACCTCATGTTAATATGTTTTGACATGTCGTGAAATACCGGGTTCTCTGTCAATTTTATGCAACTTTGATTATCACAGTGAACCACCGTCGTCTCGATCTTGTCACCAAACAACCAAGAAACCAATTTTCTAAGCCATATTGCTTCCTTGATAGCATCACTTGCTGCAATGTACTCAGCCTCTGCTCTACTCTGTGCAATGGATCCCTACTTCCATCTTGACCAAGAGATCATAGCGGATCCTAAATTGAAGCAGTATCTGAAAGTAATCTTTCGATCCACTGGGGTTCCTACCCAGTCAGCATCTGCATACCCATGCAAAAATAAACCACCACTGAATGTATATCTCATACCATAAGTAATGGTCCCTATGAAATATCTCAATATGTGTTTTTCTTCCACCCAATGTCTCTATCTCGGTTCATTCATGAACTAACTCATTGCAATCACTGCATAGCATATATCTGGATTAGTGTGGATCATGTACATCAATGATCCAATCAACTGCCTATACATGGTGGGATCCACCAAATTTGAACCTGTATTAGAATCATGCAACTTCCTTAGGCTAGTAACCATCGGAGTAGACATAGATTTGCAATCCATCATACCAAACCTCTTTAGTACATCCACTGTGTATTTTCCTTGTGCTAGAAATATCTCTCCCTGTCTTTTCCATGCTTCCAATCCTAGGAAATAATGCATCAAGCCTAAGTCTTTCATCTCGAATTCTGATTTTATATCCCTCTTACACCAGGCTATTAGCCCTTCATCTCCTATTAGAAAGATATAATCAACATACAGGATTAGTATAGAAAGTTGGTTACCTCTTACCTTGAAGTACAGATTTGCATCAACATCACTTTTATGAAAGCCTGGGCTTTTAAGAAAGCCATCAATCATGTCATACCAAACTCTGAGAGCCTACTTAAGACCATACAAGGCCTTCCTTAGCTTGCATACATGAGTTCATTTGTTATGTAGTACAAAACCATCTGCTTGTTCCACAAATACCTCCTGTTCAATCTTTCCATTAAAGAATGTTGTTTTTACATCCATCTGATGTAGCTTCCAACCAAGAATGGAAGCTAAAGCAATAATAGTTTGAATGGAGGTATACTTGGCTACAGGGGAAAAAGTCTCTTCGTAGTCAATTCCTTCTTCCTGAGTGAAGCCTCTAGCTACAAACCTTTCTTTGAACATTTCCACACTTCCATTAGCTGCATGTTTGATCTTATGGATCCATTTGGAAGAAACCACTGATTTGTCTTTTGGCCTCGACACAATGTCCCAAACATTGTTCTTTATAATAGACCTGTATTCCTCAAGCATGCCATCCTTTCATACTTGTAATTTGTTTTCTTATTCAAATGAAGAAGGTTCAACATCACTAATGTTTCTCATCAGTGAAACATAGCCTCCAAACCTATGAGGCCTCTTCCTTTCCCCAAAAGTTCCTTTGGGAGCATCTATCCTTTCTGCTTCCTGCACTATTTATTTAAGCCACCTTGGCTTCCTTTCGGTTGGAGGTTCTTCAGGATTTGTTTCTAACACTTCAGCAGGTTCTAGGGGCTCATTACTTGGACCTTCACGAGGTTCCTCCCTCTAATAATCTGACTCTTCATTTTCAGAAGAGGGTGAAGTTGGTTGAACTGCTTCTGATTCCTGTTGAAGTTCTATAGATTTATTAAATGCAGCTTCCTCATGGAAAGTCACATCTCTTCTTACCTCTATTTTCCTTTCACCTAGTACATATATCTTTTAAGCCTTGGATTTCTCACTGTACCCCACAAAAAACCCTTTCTTTCCTGAGGGTTCCATCTTTGTCCTCTTTTCCTTAGGGACATGAATATACATAGGACACCCAAATATTCTTAGATTCCCTACATCAGGTTTGATCCCTGAGAAGACCTCTTCATGATTCTTTTCCTTCAATATAGCATGTGGACACATGTTCTTAATATACACTGTAGTGGAGGTAGCTTCTACCCATAAAGAATTTGGCATATCCTGGTCAAACATCATTGCTTTCGCTACCTCACAAATTGTCCTGTTATTCCTCTCAACAACTCCATTTTGTTGAGGGTTATATGGCACGGTCAAATGTCTCTTGATTCCCATTGACTTGCAGAAATCCTCAAAATGAAGAGATTCAAACTCTCCTCCATTTTCTGATCTAAGGATTCTGATGTGTTTCCCTATCTGCTTTTGAATAAAGGCTTTATACTCTTTGAATTTATCAAATGTGTCACTTTTATCTTTAAGGAAATATATCCAACATTTTCCTGAGTAATCATCAATAAAAATGACATAATACAAACAACCACTGAGTGAGGGAGATGACATGGGACCACATACATCAGAATGAACTATATCTAAGATGCCCTAATCTCTGTTGTTACTACTAGGAAATTCTTTCTTTATATTTTTAACTAGAATGGATCCCTTACAAACTTCATTTTTACTAAGAGAAATAGAGGGCATGCCACATACCATGTTCTGTATATCTAGAAGAGATTTGTAATGAATATGTCCAAGTCTTTTTTGCCACAACTTGTTGGAGCTAGTCGCATCATGAGATAATGCCTGAACTAATTGTCTTGACACGATGTACAATCTTCCACTACGAGTTCCAATGGGTTCTGATGTACTTAAGTGGCTACCTTTATCCCATAGTAGTTCCTTCATGTCCTTGAAGATCACCCAATATCCCTTTTCCTCAAGGGTTTCCATTGATAGTAGATTATTCTTGAGCCCTGGAACATATAATACTTCATCAATATGAAGTCTAGTCCCAGATTCCAATCTAAAGGAGATATAGCCTACTCCCTCTATCTTGTAACAATTTCCATCCCCAAGCTCAACATGATCAGCAAAAGATTTTCTCTCTAAATATGAGAGGATTTCCTTGTACCCTGTCATGTGCTTTGATGCACCACTGTCTACTAACCAAGTTTTCGGCCCCTTGAAAACTAAATTGGATAAGGAAGAAACCAAGTAATATTCTTTTCTATTTTCTTTCTCATTAGAAGGACTTTTCTGATTTATTTTGGATTCATCATCCTCAGCAATTGAGGCATGATGTTTCCCTTTCCTTGGATATTTATTTCTAAACCAACAATATTTAGAAAAAAGACCCAACTTATTACAACTAAATAAATTAAGCTTAGATGTATCAATATTCTTTCTTTTGAATGTAACTTTGGTGTTTGGCTTCCTTTGAGAGTCTTTCTGGAAAGTGCCTTTCTTATTTCCCTTGAATCTTGATGCTAAATCTAAGTGCTCTTCTTTTGTTGGCTCGCTCCTGGTAGCTATGCAAATCTCCTCCTGGAGGCAATCATGTGATAACCTATCAAACGTGGGCTGAATCTCTCCCCCAATTACACTGGATAACAAGGTCTCCCATGAAGAAGGAAGACCGTAAGAAATGGCCTGCACTAAATAATCATCATTCACTATCACCCCTATGACCAAAAGCTGATCTATGATTTGGGATTTCCCGGAACAAAAATATGCCACTGATTCACCTTTATACATCTTCAAATACTTAATCTTGTGCTTAAGTGTCTTCTTCTGACTTGGATCCTATTTCTCAAACAGATTCACCAAGGTATCCATACAGTCCTTGGCAGTCATTAACGAAGTCATTGCAGGAATTATATTGTCTTTGACTGAGTCAAAGATGATTTGCTTGGTTTTTTATTGACTCTTCCTGAAGGTCGCTCTTCCTACATTATTCATGGGTTCCTCCACCACTGTGGTCACATACTGCTCAAGATCATGCTCTTGAAATATATTTTTTATCTGGATCTTCCACACATTGAAGTTGGTAACTCCTTCGAGTCTATCCTCGACCCTGACTGAAATGGAGGATGCCATGGACCTAACACTGGAAAATTAATCAAGCTAGCTTGGATATATGTGTACCTGCTACTGCACTTCAACATGTTTAACACACCCTATCCTCTGATACCATGTTAAATTATGAGCTTGATTTCTTATGTAGATTAATTCTTTTATTTTCTTCAACACTTTGATTCTAGCTTAATACACTTCAACAATACCAATTCATAATCAAATAGAAATAACTATGTAGATGAGTAAGCATACACATAAAAAAAACATATACCCTGGGGAAACCCTGTAGAGGGAGAAAAACCCCAACAAACAATATTCCTTTATTTCATTAATAATGTAAGATCACTTACAAATATCCACCATGAATGTTCTTCTCTTAAAGAGCTTGCCAAAATGACTATAACCTAACAAAGACCTAAAAGACCTTGCTGAAATACACCTCTGATATGTTGCCTCTATTGTTGATATACAACATTGATATGCTGCGTTGGTATGCTGCCTCTTTATCACTGATATGTTCCTCTATTGCTTCACCCTTAACTTGCATATCAAGACTGTGTTGAAGAAAGGGTTCAACCTCTGCTTATATAGGCTGAAGAGGGGAAGACTAGAGGCTCGAAATAGTAACCTATTTTCATGCTTTAATCATAACTCAGCTTCATACTTTAGTTCGAACTTAGAACTAGACTTGAGACTGGTATACTTTAGTTCGAAAATATACCTAGACTTGAGACTTTAGTTACAAATCAATATTACACTTTAGTTCGAAAATATAACTAGACTTAAGACTTCAGTTGCAACTCAACATTAAACTTTAGTTCTAAAATAGAACTAGACTTAAGACTTCAGTTACAACTCAACATTACACTGTTAGTTCTAAAATAGAACTAGACTTGAGACTTCAGTTACAAATCAACTCTTTACAAGGCAATTCAAAATTCTATTCATGGTGGATAATGTTACACCTACCAACACACTAGATCAATACATTTATATCATTTGCAATATTAGGAATATCGTTTGTTTCTAGCTCATAGGAATTTTATATTCAACCTAACTTTTACTAGATGCCTTAAATTTTTCACATGGCTCACAAGGCTTGACTAGGCTCACAGAGGTTGTACATTCCCCCTGACTTTTTCACTAGTCTGTCTATGCTCACAGAGGTTGTATGTTCCACTTGACTTTTGCACTAGACTGTCTATGCTCACAGAGGTTTTATGTTCCCCCTGACTTTTTCATTAGACTCACATAGCATCTCGTTTGTCCTGAATTTTGGTTTGACTCAAAGAGGTTGTATGTTCCCCCTAGCCTTTGTCAATACCTCACAATATTGGTTTATTCTCCAAATCTCCCTAGCTAGCCTCAAGGTGGCCCATATGGACTCTCATTGGAGAATGACTATTGATGCTACCAAATTTAACACACTAAATTTGGTGGAGCTGAAGGTAAAGGTGAAGGAAATGTTGGCTAAGGATTACATTAGGTCGAGTGTGTCCCCATGGGGAGCACCAAAATTGTTTGTAAATAATAAGGATGGAAACTTGAGGCTGTGTATTGACTATAGATAGTTGAACAAAATGACCATCAAGAACAAGTATCCTTTACCCAGGATTGATGACGTCTTTGATCAGGTCATAGGAGATGTTGTTTTCTCTAAAATTGACATGAGGTTAGGATATCACCAAGTCAAGATTAAGGATGATGACATCCAAAAGAAAATATTTAGGGAGATAAATGGGCACTACGAGTTTGTAGTGGTGCCATTTGGGATTACAAATGCACCAAACACTTTTATGTGTTTAATGAATAGTGTGATTAGAAATATCTTGAAAAGTTTGTCTTTGTGTTTGTGGACAATAATTTGTTCTATTCCCAGACTAAATAAGAGCATGAATAACATCTAAGGATGGTGTTACAAGTGTTGAGAGAACACCATATCTATGCTAATTTTATCAATTGTGATTTATTTCAAAAGGAAATACATTATCTAGGCCACATAATCTTAATAGAGGGAGTGGCAGTAGACCCTAAAAAAATGAATGCGATCATAGATTTTCCCACCCGAAAGATTGTAATGGAAGAGAGATATTTCATGGGATTGGATGGGTATTGCCGAAGTTTTATAAAGGGATTTTGTAAGATAGGTGATTCCATTACCCCATTACAAAGAAAATAGAAGAAATTTGTATGGTCACCAGAGTGTGAAGATAGCTTCCAACAACTGATGCATATTTTGACTAATGCCCATATTTTGAAGATCACAGACCCTGAAAAGGATTTCTTGGTTTGTATCGATGCCTTTAAAGAGGGGTAAGTGAATTTCTTATGCAAGAAGGGAAATTGATTCTTTATGAATCACAAAGATAAATGAGCATGAACATAAGTATGTCACTCATGATCGGGATCTTGCAGTGATTATGCATGCATTGAATATGTGGAGGCACTACTTTCTTGGAAGAAGGTTTGTTTTGATGACAAACCAATGTGGACTAAAGTGTTTTTTTGACCAACCAAGTTTGAATGCTAAACATGCTAAGTGGATGGTGTTGATCAACGAGTTTTATTTTGAAATCAAACATATTAAAGGGAAAAAGAAAAAAGTGGAAGATGAACTCTATAGGAATGTTGTTGGCCCTTGACCAAGTTTTGAGGAAACATTGGTTAGAATTGGCCCACTTTTGGACTTCGACATGTTGGTTGAAGAAGGAGCGCCTAGGCAGAGTTGAGATCGTGGATCTCACCCATTTTTGAGGGATATGTGGACCCAATAAGGGGTTCTCTAGGGTTTTTGTAATGGGTTTATGGGATGTCAGCCCATGGGTTTTTCCCATGTTTAGGCCTTATCGTAAGGGTTGGTAAAAGTATAAATAAAGAAGAATGTATGGTACAAGCAGAGAAGTTTTAGAGAAGATAGGTGCAAGTAGTTTGAATGGATTTGTGCAAGGGAATGTATGTGTGGTGAGGATTTGTGCTTGATAGAGAGTTGGATTTGTTCCTTGATCTAGTTTTGAAAGGAGGATCTGGTGCTCAGTGCACAAATATACTATCTGGTGCGAAGCTTGACTCTATGGCTTAGTGCACAAGAGTGAATGAATGTAATATTCAGACAAATAATAAAGAGGCAAGAGGTTGGTGGACGTAGCCCCACACTGGAGTGAACCACGTATATCTGGTGTCTTATGCTTTTCTTTGTGCAATGTTCTTTATGTTATGTTCTGGTTAGTGCTTAGATTAGAATGTGTAATGGATATATATGTTTTGCTTGAATGCTTTACTTATGTTAAACACTATATCTGATTCACAGTGCCAAGTGCTAAGTGTTTGAAGTACATAATATTTGTTGTTACTATGCTAGATATATCTTTGGTTATTCTCTGGGATGTTAATAGGGTTAAGAAACTAATGCATGTCATATTCTACACATTAATGAAATACTCTGCGAAGTGTTATTATCACATATCTATGTCCCCTCTTGGTTACAGACACCTGCATCCTGTAACCCCCCTACTTCTCCTGCTACATAGGTTTTTTCGAAAGGGTCGGTAGTTAGGTTTTTTTTGGTGTGTTGTTAAGCATTGAACCCTGGGTCTTCCCCTGTGCCTACAAATGGTTCCATTGTCAGGACTTGAAACTGTGATTGTTGGGAAAGGAAGTAAAGAAGAAGAGAATCTATGTGCGCAGATCTGCCGCTGAAGTGCACAATACTCTACTTTACTTGTGAAGCTCTGTTCCTAGAGAGTAAGATGATCTGAAGAAAAGAGGCAATATCCTAAAGAAGCAAGCTTTGGTAAGAGAAGGATAAGTGAAATTTTTTTATTTTGAAAGTACGAATTTAAGCATGTTTAATAGATTCTGTCCTAATTTGAAGGTTAGGGCATAGTTGAAAGAAAGAGTTGATTTGAGTAAATTTAATAGAAATGAAAAATGATATGTTATTCCTATGCATAGAAAGAGTTTTTGGACTAATAAGTGGATGCAGGAACCTAGAAATATTTTTTGCAGATTGTAGGTCCAACACTATGATCCTAAGGGAAGTGTGCAGTACAAAAGAGGTTGGGGAACATTTAAAAGAAAAAGAGGATTAACTTTGTGTTATAATTGCAGAAGACTGAGACACCTTGATAAGGAATTCCCTGATGCAAATCCTATTTGTCTTTGTTGTAAGATTGTTGGTCATGAGGTTGAGGATTGTCCAAGGATGATTGCTAAAGTTGAACGGATGAACATAAGACAAGAAAACTATGAAGAGAGTCAAGAGACTAAGGTAATGTTAGAGAATCATAAAGAGATAGAATCAGAGAAATTTCAGACTACATTATCACAGTTGAAAGAAACAATGGATGTTCATAAAGATGTCAATTTACAAGAGGTCTTGAAAGTAAAACAACACATAAGTGCAATAATATAAGACTTCCACATAGACTGTGTCTTGGATGAGGAAACAAAAGTGAATATTATGACAGAAGACACTTGGGAAATTTTGGGAAAGCCTATTGTGGTACCTTCATTGGGAAGGATAGGCTTGTTTAAGGGAAATATGATAACCTTATGTGGAAGAGTTACTAATGTACCTATTATTGTTCATGGAACATCGACTGAAGAGGAATTTGAAATCATTGAGTTTGTTGGGGACATCGCCCCTTTCCCACTTTTGTTAGGTAAGATTTGGATTGAGAAGGATCAAAGTAGAAGGAAAGCAAAGGAAGAAACTACAGAAAAGAAAAAGAAAGAACTAAGGGATTTCATAGCTAGAAAAATAGACCGACTAATAGAAGAACAAGAGGATAAGTCGAAGCAACAGAACAAAGTAACAATGCCGGAGGAACAAAAAGAAAGAAAATTAGCTGTCAAGGTTGAAAGAATGCAAGAAGGCTGAAAGGACCTATCTATTCAAGGAAGAAGTATGTCCACTCAAGAAGTGTTAAGAAAAGGAATATTAACTTCAGACCCTTTGAGGGCACCTCAATAGTGCGAAGCCACTATGCTAGTCGAAGATAAGAATAAAAATGGAAAATGGATTCTAGAAATAGTTAGAGAGACTCAAATCATAGGAAAGAAGGTAAGGAAGCTCAATAAAAAGGGGTTGGCGCAGTCCACCGTGATGAATGTGATGAAGATCCCACATTTTGGCTGCCACTAGAACATTAACGCTTGCGTTAAAATCCTCTTTTCGTGCTATCATGGCAGATACCCATGGCTCGAAAGAAGGATTATTGTGGATCTGGTGCTTATCCACCGAATCACAGGCTTAAGTGTGAAGGGACCTGACCCGTAACAGTTTTATCTAGGGAAGGCCTCAGACCGTTCCCTGGCACAACGCATCAAGGAATCTTACAAAGAAGTCAAAAAAGGAAAGCGAGGTTACAAGGTAGCCTCTATACAGGATGGAACAGTGTGCCTCACTTTCCAAATCATAGTTGGCAAGCTCGTAAGGATGAACAACCCCACACAGGTCACCGAGTTCCTGGTGGACCTCGCAATAAAATGTGTGGAGGGAATGCAAATGAACTGGGTGAACTACCTCATCAATGAGATGGAGAAGGATTTTCGTGAAGCCCAATAATTGGGATATTAATTCCATTACAATTGACTGATCATTTTGATAACACTTGTCACCTGGAAAATGGCTGAAGGAGCCACCTTCCTAGAAATCGAACCCTCGGAGCTGTTGGCCGCTCGGTTTTCAACCCCGTGGTACACCAATGACATGACAAAGCAGTGGTAATCCAATGTCATGTTTCATTCATACTATCAGCAATTGAAGGTTTCCATTGAATCATTTACGTGCATGACACTGTGCACCCTACACTAGTACTGACCAATAGAAAAGTTTCGCGTAGATCCACATTTCATCGACATCACTGCATGTAGAGATGAGAACCAAGAATAACTATAGTCGTACTACAAACTAACGGATGACGACATGGAGCATATTATGAAGGAATGGCTAGAGGAGTTCCTTGTACCTATCGCTGACACATAATTATCCAACACTGAGACCATAGGAAGCCCCATAGTGACAAGGGTTGAGCATGTCGGACAGTCCAGTCAGATGACAAAGAAGAAAAATCAAGAGGAAGTCCAGGATATAGAGATCGATGAGAAGGACAATGCTTCTGAATATAATGGGTCTGACTCACCAGGAGGAGGATGAGACTTAGAAGAAGGACAGGGAGGAGGAGATGAAGGAGAAGAAGGGAAAGGAGGAGGTGAAGCTACCACCCCTCAACTTGAGGATCCCCCTGTTGGGATAGTAACACCGCATAATAGGAAGGTTTCTCCAAATAAACCCTCAACAAGGAAGAAGAAGCGTGCTAATAAGCCCTTGTTAGAGGCCACACTCATTGAGGATGATATCAGTCTAGTCCGTGGAGCTATGGAGGACGCTTCTAAGGACATCTTGCAGAGATACAAAGAGAAGAAGGATGATCTATATGGAATAATTGAGAATGAATTGAAGGAAGTACAACAATCTATTTGCTTGTTCCATGCAGTACCTACTGCGCCGTCTGCACCTTCCTCGTCACGGACTGCAGAATTGGGGTATGCACCAGCCCAGTTGAGAAGGTTGGCGGATGCAACAAAAGCTCAACTTCAAAGAGTCCAGAAAGAGAAGGAGAAGGCTATCAAAGCCTTGTAACAGGAAAAAGATGAATTCTTAACACAATTAAGAGAAGCACAGGAAAATGTAGCAACCAAGGAAAGTGAGAAAGCAAAGATTCAAGAGAAGCTCCAGGAGGAAAAGACCCAGCTACAAAGAGAAAAGGAGAAGTTTCTCGTAGAGTGGGACATAGTCAAAGAAGTATTGAGTAAATCATGTCACTATGTGCTAGGCTTGGCACAAGAGGATCAAGAGTCAGTTGAAGCTCAAGTAGTGAAGCTCATTGAGATCATCTAACAACTTCAAGCCAGGATAATAGAATTAGAGGCCCAAACAGTACTGAGCACACCACAGGAGGTGCATGACAAGAGGGAGGAGACCGCTAAGAACATAATAGTAAGGATAAGAGCCCTCACCTCAGAGTGAAAAAGACTGAGTGATAGAAGTGCACTGACATATGAACACCTCGCCAAGGATCTAGAGATGAGGAAGCTAGAAGAAAAGCTACAAGATGTGCAACAATAGGCATTTTTAGTGTAGGTGCAGATGAAGCTACTCACCGCAGTTGAAAGAATGAAGAGATCCCAGGAGTAGTGCGCAGTAAAAAAATAGACCACTCCCATCTAGGGTAGGGTAATGGAAGTCATGCAGAAGATGAAACCTGTGCAAGACGAAGTCTGCAAGGTGTTCGAAGAGATTGATGGATAGGGCTCGCAATTGGACCAAGTGGTTGCAATAGTAGAACAATGCATGGAAGGGCCTGTTACAGAGAAAATGCTCTAGGAGAAAACTGAGCAGGAGGCTCAGGCGAAGCACCATGTCGAGGCAACTCGAGTTAATATTGAGGCCTTCGAAGCAACATTGTCCGGACGTGAGTGAATCGGAACGAGTCACAGGTGAGTGTTGAGGGCATATTGGCCCTCGACCAAGTTTTGAGGAAACCTTGGTCATAATTGGCCCACTTTTGGACTTCGACATGTTGGTCGAAAAAGGAGTGCCTAGGCAGAGCTGAGATCACAGATCTCACCCATTTTTGACAGATATGTGAACCTAGTAATGGGTTCTCTAGGGTTTCTTTAATGGGTTTATGGGATGTCGACCCATGGGTTTTCCCCATGTTTAGGCATTATCGTAAGGGTTGGTAAAAGTATAAATAAAGAATAATGTATGGTAGAAGTAGAGAAGTTTTAGATAATATAAGTGAAAGTAGTTTGAATGGATTTGTGCAAGGGAACGTATGTGCGGTAAGGTTTTGTGCTTGATAGAGAGTTGGCTCTGTGTCTTCATCTAGTTTTGGAAGGAGGATATGGTGCTCAATGCATAGATCTCCTATCTGGTGTGAAGATTTACTTCGTGGCTTAGTGCAAAAGAGTGAATGAATGTAAGATTCAGATGAATAATAAAGAGGCAAGCGGTTGGTGGACATAGCCCCACACTAGGGTGAACCACGTATATCTGGTTTCTTATGGTTTTCTTTGTGCAATTCTCTTTATGTTATGTTCTGCTTAGTGATAAGATTAGAATGTGTAATGGATATATATGTGTTGCTTGAATGCTTTTCTTATGTTAAACGCTAGATCAGATTCACAGTGCTAAGTGCTAAGTGTTTGAAGTACATAATATTTATTGTTACTACACTAGATCTATCTTTGGTTATGCTATGTGATGTTAATAGGGTTAAGAAACTAATGCATGTCATCTTCTAAGCATTAATGAAATACTCAGTGAAGTGTTATTATCACATATTTGTGTCCCAGCTTGGTTACAGACACCTGTGTCCTGTAACCCCCCCTGCTTCTTCCTGGAGTGAGACTTCACTTGCTTCGCAGGTGTTTCTGAAAGGGCCGATAGTCGGGGTTTTATTGGTGCGTTGTGAAGCATTGAACTTTGGGTCTACCCCTGTGCCAACCGGTTTACATGATATACACTTAGTGGTATCCAGTGTAGGAGAATCTGATATCAAGTAGAGGATTAAAACCCTCTTGCAAATAGATGAGTTCTTCAACCAGGTAAAAGGGGAGTTACAAGAAGAACCCAAAGAGAAGAAATATGAACGATATCAACTTGAGGATGATAATATGTTGCTGTATATAAATTGATTATATGTCCTAATTTAACAGAATTGGGACATATAATTATGGATGAGTTCCATATAATACCTTATGTAGGTCACCCTGTTTATCAAAATATGGTAACAACAAGCAGATAGTTGTAATATTGGCTTGGAATTAAGCCAAACATTTCTGAGTACATTGTTACATATTTAGAGTGCCAAAAAGTGAAGGTTGAGAACAAACACCATGTAGGTCTGTTGCAACATTTGCAAATTCTAAAGTGGAAATGGGAGACAATCTCCATGAATTTTATTGTTGGTCTACCAAATTCAGTGAAGAAACATGACACAATCATAGTTGTAGTAGATAAGTTGAGTAAGGAAACCCATTCTATTCCTATTAAGTCTACTTTTAAAGCCATAAATGTTGCTAATGTTTTTATAAAATAAATATTCATATTGGATGGTTTTCCCAAGACCATAATCTCATATGGAGATGCTAAGTTCACCTCAAGTTTTTGGAAAATATTGTTTTTAGGATTGGGAATGCAATTGGTGCTTAGTACAACCTACCATCCTCAAACAGATGGTCAGACCGAAATAGTGAACAGAGTGCTAGAGGACATGCTGAGGATGCATGTTATGCATCAACCTAAGAAGTGGGAAGAATATCTACCCTTGGTAGAGTCCACCTATAACAATGGTTATCAAGAATCATTGAAGATGATCTCGTTTGAGGTTCTATATGGTAGGAATCGTAGAGTTCTAATTAGTTGGGACAATCCACTGGATAGAACCACACTCAAACCAGATTTGTTGAAGGAAATTGAACATGCAATGACTAATATAAGGAAGAATTTGAAGATAGTTGAAGATAGAAAAAAGAGCTATGTATACAACAAGAGAACTCATAGAGATTTCAAAGTGGGATATCATGTGTATCTCTGATTGAAACCCAAGAGAAGTTACCTGAGAGTGGGAATGTGTGCTAAGTTGGCACCTTGCTATTGTGGACGCCTCAAATTCCTAGAAAGAGTAGGGATAATAGAATACCAACTTTCATTACCACCTACTGTTAGAGCTCACAATGTATTCCATGGGTCTTTATTAAAGAAGTATGTTCATGATTCTAATAATTTTATTGATTGGATTGTGATACAGGTGGAATCAGAGGGGGAATTACATTCTTAACATTAATGGATCTTGGACAGTAGAGAAGAAATCTATGGAACCAAGCCATCATGTAGGTGAACTTGAAATGGCATAACTTTGGAGTAGATGAGGCTACATGGGAGCTAGAAGATGCCATGAGATTGGGATACCCTTTTTGTTTTCTCTATAAGTTTATATATATATAGTGTTTTAAACACTGAGGATGTTGTTTATTTAAGGGGGATGGGAATGTAACAGAATTTTCCCCCCATAACTGTAATTATGATTAAGACTTCATATGATTATGTTTATGAAGCTTGTAATCATGTTTTGATTAACGAAAACACTAGACAACTTTCTGATTAGGGAAAATCCTTGAAAGTACTAGCCATGATATCACATGTGGAATTGATGAAGTGGAAAAGTGAGGTGGAGTTTTGATTCTTGAGTGAATAAACTAGGATGCTTTCTTAGAAAGCTAGATTATGCTTGCAAACATGAGCTCACACCTACCAACATACCCATATCGACATGGAGCCACGTGACTAGTAATGGAAACCATATCAGTGGTTGAAGAAATTAATAATTGTTGACAATTTGGTATCTTGAAGAAGGCAAGGGGTCGAATTGAATGACTTGATGAATAGGACATAAATGATTTTCCCCTTATAAAATTCAAACTTTAGACAGCATATCATGTCTGACAAAAGCTACAGGAGTCCCAAGAATTGGCATAGGAAGAGACCAAAGGTGAAAAACATCACCAAAAGAAGAAGACAGTGGGTGAGAGACATGGACATAGACAGAGAAGAGAGAACATAAAGTAGTGAAAGAGAGAGAGAGAACACAATGCATAGAGGATAATACCCCGAGGAAGAGTAAGGGAGCAATGAGCTCACAGGATAAGGGAAGAGTGAATAGAAACGTTCATTGGTGCATATTGAAGAGAAGAAGAAAGAAAAGACAATTCCTTGAAGAAAATAGGAAGTTCACCCAATTTAATGATGACCACCCTGAAACACAGAAGACCTGGATCCATACTATAGTGATAAAGGGTCACAACTAGGTAATTTGTGGAAAGAAAATGGCACTAGTAAGGGAAATTCATCGAGGGACTGTATAGCAGAGAAGGGACTCCATTATGGAGAGGAAATCTAGTTGATAAACTACCTGATAAACTTGTGGAAGCCATGAGATTAGTGGGAAGAGGTTAACTTATGTTGTTGTCAATGAAGGAAGGAGAGTAACCTTCCTGAATCGTATAAACTTGAATATAAACTGAATCATTCTGTTGTGATATCATGGCTTGGCATAGGGGTAGTGTACTATAGGAAGGCACTCTGCAATATGGCTTAAGGTTGGGAGGAAAGACATCCTATCGCAGTCAGTTGACCATGATATTTTCCTTGAATAAATAAGTGTCTAATTTGATTGTTTAATGTATGATAATGATGTGAATGTGTCATTTTCTCACTTAATGGGAAAATATAAATGCATGTAAATGATGAATTGAAATCCTGTGTAATATGGAATGTGCTTGTTTTCTTTAGTAGTATAAATTGGTTAACTCATGAAGTTAATTCTAGTAGGGATAACTTGTTTCCTTGAAAATATTGAATCTTTGAGTGGAAAGCATGAAAGATATGCAAGAACCTCCTTTTCAATAAAGTTAGAAAGACCACAATGGTCTTAGAGTGGCTTATCAACCCTTGAGTATATGATGAATATTAAGGGTTGTCTTGTTACATTCTAGAATTCACTAAGTCCTGAGTCAAATTGTCTTCCAGATGAAGAACTATGTTTTGAGATGGAATGAACCTCCATCATTGATTCGTTACAGTGAGTGTATCTGAGTCGTTCATTGGGAACAAGGTCCTTGTAAGAGACCAATATTTGGAGTGAGGAACTTTGATGATGATGAAAATAGGTCATAGGAATTATATATATCGAACGACCCATCCTCATTGTTGGATCTACAAGATCCATTTTGACGAATGAATACCTGAGAGTATAGGAGTCATTGATTGGAAGAAGGCTATAAGGGAGAGATTTAGTTCGTTGACATTGAGATTAGTTTCGTCGGAAGGAGAGTAGTCAACACTATCAAGGAGGAGGTCGAAGAAATGAGCTAATGACGATAGAATGCATGAGAGTCATCAATATATCATAATGGTTCTGGGTAGATCACATCCATTGGATCTTAGTTGGACTGACCACGAGGAAGGGGGCCGAGAACATTAGACATCACCTAGATAGAACAAAAAGGTTATATACAGATTGTTGATAGGGGTGTTGTGATCACCGTCATATTTGGCTAAAGTAATTGTCAGGATTAGACGGTCGAGAGTAGACCTTGAAGTCAAAGTAAATGCGCTTCGACGACGGCGAATAATATATTTACAATATTAAATGAGAGTCATTGATTGATGAATGGGAGAGATAAAATATCAGTCATAAATTGTTGTAGGTCCCACCTAAATTACTTAGAAGCATTTTAGGGTACAAGCGTTAAATGTCAAGTAAGTTTATGGCATCGATGCAATTAGAGTCATTGGGTGTCAGGGTTTGAGAACTGTTAGATATGGAGATGAGACGCATCAGAGTTCGTTGTTGGAGCTTGAGGATGGGGGTGAATTATGTCTCTATGAGGGAGATTTCACCCAAAAAATGACAAGGAAGGGCCTTGAGTAATCATAATTGTTGATTTGATGAGCTAGGTGGTAGGTTCCATGTCAGTGCCACATCGGATGGCATGAGTGAGAGGTAGCCACATGGATGGCATGTAGAAGTGAATTGAAAAATGTTGAGAGGTCATAACTTTTGATATCAAGCTATGAATGGGGAAATATTATAGTCATTGGAAAGATATCAATGAGCATAATCCAATTATGGGGCGTATTGATCAAAATTGTGTGAGTATAAGAAGAGGAAAATTTGTCATCCCACCAATCCAAGTGAGAGTTAGGGGGTCGGGTGTGTTATAGGTGGAGGGCAGAGAGATAGAGGGAGAGAGTAAGTTGGGTAAAGAGAGAGATATAGGGAGAGAAAGAGAGGTAAA
>ML778693.1:859478-870505 GCA_009831015.1 Picea engelmannii | reverse complement strand
TGTAGATCCAAAGTTGAGAAAAAGAAGGGATCTGAAGAATCTCATTCTATAGAAGAAAATTTTTATATTTTAACCTTGTACAATATCTATTGCAAACAGATATTCAGTAAAAGAACATACAAGATACAATGGAAAATACAAACATTACACAGAGATTTTTCCCCTGGAAACCCAAACCGGGAAAACGAACATATTATTTATTCATTCATTGTGTTACATTGTTTACAATACAATATACATATAGGAGCCAATGACATCCAAAACCCTAACCCAATGACTTGGATTAATCCACAACCCTAATTCCTTAACCGGAAATAGAAAACCATCGGCAAAGAAACCATGTGCAGAAAAACCACGTAAAATATGTGACACATTTCCGAGGCAAAAACATATGTGACACTACTACTCATGCAAAGAATATAACACATACCCAAAATTCTCCCACTTGTTGTTTTGTTTGCATACAGACCATTTCATAAAACAAACTGCCAACTTCACTCACATATGGAACATGAGACATGTCCTCCTCCTCTTCAGGTGTCTTGGGACACTGATCCACAGATAAATTTACACCAACAGGAATAGGAACCTTGATCGGTTTACATTCCTGCATATTAAACCTCTGCAATATTGTCTTGACATATTTTCTCTGATTTAACCAGAGTTTCCTCCTTTTCTGATCTCTTTTAATCTCCATGGCCAAAATTAAATTTGAATCACCGAGATCCTTCATGTCAAATTTAGAGGACAACTGAGTTTTCACATCCTGGATAATCTCCTTGTTGTTTCCTATCAACAACATGTCATCCACATACAAGACCAAATAAGTCAAATGATCACCATTTAATTTAAAATACACACAGTGATCCTCTTTGCTTCTTGTGAAGCCAAGTCCCAACATATAAGTATCAATTTTTTGATACCATATCCTTGGTGATTGTTTTAAACCATACAGGGATTTTTTCAACTTGCATATGAGCTCCTTCTTTCCCTTCACAGCATAACGTTCTGGCTGCTTCATATAGATTTCTTCTTCCAGATCCCCATGTAGGAATGTTGTCTTCACATCCATTTTTTCTATTTCAAAATCAAATGCAACACCAACATATAACATAAACCTTATAGAGGTTAACTTGGCAACAGGAGAAAAAATATCACCAAAATCAATTCCCTCAACCTGGGAATAAACCTTTGCTACTACCCAATCTTTGTATTTCTCCACTTTTCCTTCTGCATTCAGCTTCTTTTTAAATACCCATTATTTTCCAATGGGATTTCTTCCAGTTGGAAACTCCACTAGATCTCAAGCCTCATTCTTATCCAAATATACCATTTCTTCATTCATGGCCCCTTTCCAGAGATTTTCATCCTCTGAATCCACTGCCTCCCTGACAGTTCTAGGATCATCATCAGTAATAGAAAAAAAAAATGAATGGAAATCATATGTAGTATACCTTTCTGGTAGCCTTCTTTCTCAAATCGATCTCCTCAATACTAGAGTATGAGGATCTTCTTCTTCTGATTCATGTTCTTCTATAGAGTCTGACTCATCATCCTTTAAATCAAACTCTATTTTCTCTGCTTCTTCCTTACTTGGTAGGACTTTTTGTTTAACAACATCATTCATTTCTCTAAATACCACATCTCGACTATACACTACCTTCTTAGTTTCTAGGCTCCAAAGATTATAACCTTTGAGACCATATTTATATCCAATAAAGATACACTTTTCGACCTTCTTATCTAGATTACTCCTATTTTCCTTTGGAAAATGAACATATGAATCATAACCAAATACCTTGAGATGTGTGAGAGAAGGTTCCTTACCAGTCTATATCTCTTGTGGAGTCTTGTTATCCAACGCTGATGAGTGTAATTTGTTGACCAGGTAACATGCAGTACCCACTGCCTCTGCCCAGAATTCTTGCCCTAACCCGACACTACTGAGCATGCACCTTTATTTTTCCATCAACGACATGTTCATCCTTTCTACAACTCCATTATGCTGAGGTGTATATGGATTAGTATTTTACCTTGCTATATCACACTTCTTACAGAATTCTTCAAAATTCATTCTCGTATAACTCTCTACCATTATTTTTCCTCAACACCTTAATTCTTTTCTTTGTTTGATTCTCAGCAAGAGCCTTAAACTCTTTAAACCTATCAAAGACTTCAGATTTCTTCTCCAGGAAATATATCCAAGTATTCCTTGAGAATTCATTTATAAATGAGACATAGTACATAGATTTTCCCAATGATGGGACAGACACAGGGCCAAAAACATCACTGTGAACTATTTATAAAATTCCTTCTGCCCTCGTTGCACCAGAGGGGAATCTTACCCGATTCTGCTTCCCATATAGACAATGTTCACAGAAATCAAAATCTAGAGAACAGTTAGACATACCTTCAACCATACCTTTACCATGTAGTAGTCGAGGACCCTTCTCTTCAATATGCCCCAGTCTTTGATGCCACAACATAACGTTTTCTCCAGAGACTGTAGGATTTTTTTCTTCTTCAACTCCAATATCAGGAACAATGGAACTATTACACCCATCACTAATAGTTCTTCCTTGCAAATTATACAGAGTTCCAAGCTGAATCCCTTTAGAAACACCATTTCTCCTCGAACCATCCTGAAGGTTTCCTTTTCAAATATTGTTCTTACCCCTACATCGTCCATTTTTCTTACAAAAATCAAATTTCTGGCCAAACCTGGGATGTGCAGAACACCAAGTAGTGTTCTAATCCTTCCATCTATGAGCCTCAGCTTGACTTTTCTTCGTCCTATGATTCTGGTTGTCGAATCATCACCTGAGAAAACATTACCTCCATCATACCTTTCATATTCGCAGAACCACTCCCTATGGGGAGTCATATGAAAGGATGCAACAGAGTCAACCAACCATGCCTCATGATATACATGTGTGCTTGATGAAGCCAAGTACACATCCCCTCCTTCTTCCTTGGAGGTTTTTTCCTTTGTAGAATGAGATTCTTCAGATCCCTTCTTTTTCTCAACTTTGGATCTACACTGCTTCTTGTAGTTCCCTTATTTTCCACATCTCCAACATACCGTTACAAAATTTCTGGGAGATTTAGATCTACCCTAAGACTTAGATCTCCCACTTGAGAAGTTAGATCTATTTCTTTCCTGGGATTGTCCTCTTGCAAATAATGCGTATGTGCTCTGTGCTTCCATATTCTTCTGTCTTATCTCCTCTAACAACAAGGATGAGACCACTTCATCAAACTTAAAGGCAGTTGTATTACTACCTATGGACACAACCAGACTATCCCACGAGTCTGGTAAAGAACATAGTAAACTAATACATTTATCTTCATCTGAAATTTTAATCTCAACAGATACTAATTGACTTACCACAGTGTTGAAGGTGTTCAAATTCTCTTCCACCGAGTATCCATCTCTCATCCTCAGGTTATACAACTTCTTTCTCAGGAATAATTTATTTACTAGGGACTTAGAATGATACAACTTCCCCAATTTTTCTCATAAATCCTTGGTTGTAGCTTCCTCTGACACATTCAGTAATACTGAATTGGAGAGACACAGTCGGATTGTTCTCTTTTCCTTCCGATCCAAATTTTTCTAGTCATCTGTTGAAGTTTCTGTAGGTGAAGTACCTATATCTGCCATGATCCACTGATCTATGTCCACCAATAGATCTTCCATATTGAGCTTCCACAACTCAAAATCTTTCCCATTAAACTTCTCGATCCCCATCTTTGAATTGCTTGCCATTTCTTTTCACCTGAAAAATCAATACCACAGATCTTCCATGGTAACAAGGCTTATCACAATCCTGAGGCAAACACTTGACCACAAAGGAGTCCCCATGAAGCCAACAAAGCTCTGATACCAAATGTAGATTTTAACCTTGTACAATATCTACTGCAAACATATATTTAGTAAAAGAACAAAAAAGATACAATGACAAATACAAACATTACAGAGAGATTTTTCCCATGGAAACCCAAACCGGGAAAACCGACATATTCTTTATTCATTCATTGTGTTACATTGTTTACAATACAATATGCATATAGGAGCCAACGACATCCAAAAACCTAACCCAATGACCTAGATTAGTCCACAAGCCTAATTCCTTAACCGGAAATAGAAAACTATCGGGAACGAAACCATGTGTTGAAAAACCACCTAAAATATGTGACATGTTTTTCGAGGCAAAAAAATATGTGACACTACTTTGTGCAAATAATATAACACATACTCAACCGTAAATGTGGGATATTGAGAGAGAGAGAGTGAGAGAGATGGGGTTAGAGAGAAAATGACGTAGAGAGAGAGAGAGAGAGAGAGAGAGAGAGAGAGAGAGAGAGAGAATGGGGGGGGAGAGGAGAGAAAGGGTGTAATACCCTTGTTTCCCCTAGCATGTAAATATAATTATGTTTTTCTAAAATACTATGGACATAATGGTTAAGTGTGGATTTTGGTAATGATGAACTTTTTCTATAGAAGGTAATGAAAATATTTTTGTTATTAAATAAAATGGAATTTGTTGCATAACTACTAAAGGTGTTGCCAATGTAAATCATGATGCATGAAAGGGAATGGTAAGGGGAACCAAAAATGATTGAGATGACCCCTACCATGATAGTACTCTGCTAGAATTAAATTACTTAGACTCAGAACAGTCCTTTGTCCTAGAGAATTTAATTACTAGTCAATCTGGTAGTTGGGAAGTCTTCCTTAAGAGTCATTGAGGATATGGGCAGAGTACCCCATCTAGAAACTTTCCTATATGACCCGTGAATTGGGAAATTGACCCACGAAATATTGTTGTAGAAGTAAAGAAAATAAAGTAAAATCATGGGAAGAGAATAGAGAATGCACACGAATGGGTTTGTGGACCATTTAGGAAGAGGTAGAGATTGTGAGGATCTTTGGTTCGGAGTAGAACTGAGAAATTAAAATTTTTCTAGGTGCATGAGCTGTTGGGAAGTGTTTTCTAATCAAGACGAGAAATAAATCTAGAGATAATTTGAGTGATTGAGAGAGAAATCACAACAAGATCCCTTGCTTGGTGAATATAAAATTGGACTGCCAAGTTCCCATGGGAGAAGGAGAGTATCATTTGTCCCTTACTATTGTTGAGTAAAAGAATAACCTCTCTCTCTCAGGGAATCATTATCTATCTAGGAGGTGGAAAATTTTAACATACTCCAAGAGAAACTGGGCCTATGGTTGGGTGGAAAAGGGAACACCCTTCAAGAGTTGCCAACTAACTCTAAGCTTCAGATAAGTATTCTTCTTAATTTTGTATGACTAGTTTACTATGTAACATGGGTTTCATGAGATATATGATTGCATAAATTACTATCCTATTTGAATTATGCAATTTGTGACTTTTATTTTCAAACTGACTCGGAAAAACTAAAGTAAAGTTTGAAAATTTTGATTCTATTGATTAGTATCTGCATGTTCCTGTCTAAAAAAGAAAGATGTTATTAATGGGTTCTTGTTCAAATTAGGAGCATAGTGTTGTTTGAGAACCTATAATAATATATATGAACAAACTTACATGTATTAGTAAAATCAATCCCTTAGAAGTTTCATAGAGCAGCCTAATAAGTTAGGAAAACACATTTTTTTTTGGTTAGAAACTTGAAAGCAAGATAAAGCCTCTCCTTTTCTTTTGGGCCTGGAAAATACACTAGAATCAGAACTTGAAAGAATATCATATTTCTGCATGACGGTAAGAGAGAAAGTCACACATTAAAAGGAAGGAAAAGTGTATTTAAAACAAATATTATGAAAAATAATGAAAAATTCACTTTAGTTTTCTAAATTTGAAATAAAAGTGGAATTTAGAAATTAATATATTTATTGTGGAGTTACACAGTAAATTTGATTTCTAAAAGGAAAGAAATGGGGAATAATGATTAATTCCTTAAAACTAGTAAATAAAAGATTGTAATTAGGAGTTTGGTAAATTTTGGTAAATACAAAGTATTACCAAGGAAGACTTTACCTCCCAAACATGCCAATCATTTGGGAAACAAAGTAAAAAAATCAATAACATAAATTTATAATGAGAATGTGTAAACAAATTAAAAAAATGAATAACATAAATTTATAATGAGAATGTGCATTTCTATATTTCTGGGAAGTGGCAAATTCATAAATTACCATCTAAATAATTTAATATTTGAGTCATAATGTTGTAAACTAATGTATCTCTACCAACCAGAAATTTGTATTTTGTGTGGAGATAAAGGAAAACTTGAAATATCTTTCTTCTTTTGTACACAAGTTTACATTGTGATAATATTTTCATAGAATCAGTAATTAATATGTAATCAGTGATAATATGTAACTCCTGTAGGAATTATGGGAAATGTATTCTTTTATTCATTTATTAAATTCCTATGTCTCCTTCAACGCATAAATATTTATATTTATGTTTTAATAACTCCATTAGAATAATGAGAAATGGGTAAACTTATGGAGAGCGAAGACCAATGTAGTGTCAAACATTATATTAATATAATAATTCGACACCAATGCCAAAACCTTTTGAGAGTGAAGGAAAGGGAGCGTTTGTGTGAGGTCCAAAACCATCATAGTTTGAGAAAGTCCAAAAGCCTGGGGATATAAGGTCCCGAATATATATTTTATAATAATAAATATAGTCTCTTGTAAATGGCCATCGAAGTAATGAATGCAATATACAAATCTAAAGACCGAAAGTCTATTTGGACTTGACTATTCGGAGTAGATAGTAGGGAGTGTTATAACAAATCTTGAAGCTGTCGGAGCGATGGCAGGGGTGTTATAAAGTTTTAAATGAATATATTAATATTAAGCTTAATTTCTTGTGATTGTTGGAGTTTTGAGATGAGTATATATTTTTCAAGTTGATTTAAAATTTATTGTATATAATAAATTAATGTAAAATTTATTGTATATAATAAATTAATGCAAATATCGAATAATTCAAAGTATGGTCGTCATAGGCATGAGGAGTGTGCATATGAAAGGAGTTCGAAATTAATGATATAGCATTTAATATTCAAATATAGGAGTTGCATGTTGAGAGAAGGCAGTGAATTATAAACATTAATTGATGCTAATCAACTTAAGTATATTTTGGTATAACTAACCTTATCATGTTAAGTAGTGAATTAGATACATTAACTAAGGTTAAATAATTTAAGTATGTTATGGTCTAATTAATCTTATCCTATTAAAATATAATTATCTATAATTATCTTATGAGTAGTAATTAAATTAGTTTTAAACAACTTCTACGGGAAATAAATAAAAAGTAAAGATTCATTAATTACCGAGACAACATTATTAAGTAAATTATTTAGCTAAGTGAAATGATGTTTACAAGGATTAGTAATTAATGAATATTAATTATTACTAATACAGTTTAAGTAATTGGATGCCAAAGAGTGGTATTCTAAGAAATATTAAGTAATAATTTTAATTGGTTCATAGGAGAGGGACAATTGTCATTCTCTGGCTGAGTGAGCTTAATATCCCTACGATGACACTGCGAGACATGTTGGGTCCATGTGTCGATGGGATATTGGGCCACATGTTACATCAAGAGATAGGTGCACTATGATAGTGGTGACCTAAGTGTTAAAAAAAACTCAATCTCAATCATTCATTATCGTTGGTCCCACTTAACAAATCGAGAGAGAAGGAAAAGTTGATGTTGACTAAGACCGCCCATGTGATGACGCATGCCAATATTCAATTGGTTGACGAGTTGAGTGTGGTACAGTAGGAATGGTAAACCTTAGGCACTGAATTTATCCTAACCATGGGTCAAGAGACCTTGTGTGCATTGAGACCGTCCATCGAGGCAAATGGAATATTCCTCAATACCTTTGGTTCAAAGTATCGAGATTACAGAAGCTACTCAAACTTTGAATGGATAGTATCGATAGGGAATACTCATCGATACCATATTCATCATAGGGGTGTGAAGAGTATGTTGGGGGAAGGTCCAAGTGACGATGGCTGCAAGCCTGCATGGACAAAAGTTCCACCATGACAAGCTAGGCTAGTGGCATGTCAAGACCAAGGTGTCTCCACGTCAGTTGGTATAGACGATGAGATGTCATGAAGATTCCACATGGAAGTAAGAGAGTTGTTTCCTATGTAAAACCTAGAACTTTGGAAGTTCATAACTCTCGTTCCAGAGATAATTTGTGAGTGAACTTACCATCGTTGGAAATTTTTTGACGAACATAAGATGATGGAGTTGTGATAAATAAAAGTTAAGATCGTTAGAAGAAGGCAAACTTTAATACCCCATCTCGTAAAAGGTACTTAAGGGGTTGGGTGTGTGGCATAGTGGTATCTAAGAAGACAACAACACTTGGTCTGCTTGGGCTCATGAAAGAATTGAATAAATGTTAGTAGAGATATTTTAAGAGGGAGGGCACCTTACCCTACCCCATTCATAAGAACTTATTGAAATTTACTAATGAAAGGAGGAATGAGACATTTTGTTGTTTTTACATGTTTAAATATGTATTGAATTTTGTTTTTATATGATAAATGTTTTATCTTAGTTCACCTCACAAAATCACCTATGTTGTTTATAAATTAGTGGATAATCAACTAACATAAAATTTTGTTATCAGAGAATAAACGGTCAGTGGACAACAAGAAAAACTATGACATAACGAATGGTGACACACCATGAGATGGGAGAGATCTCCCATAACATAGAAGATGAGTCCTATGAAAGGAGAGTGGTGGAGACCCCTTGTTATTTGGCTGAAACTGTAAGAAGCCTCATGGAAGAATTACAAAGTTTTAAAGAAGACAATGAGAGGCTAAAAAAAAAAAAAAACTGAAATCAATACAATTTTATTTCAAATCCTATCATACATATAGAGGAAGATACAACATGGACGAACAACCAGTAATGTGGATAGACATCAAAATAAGAAAACCAAAATTCCACTTGAGATACAAAAGCATGACCCTAAAAATAACAACAAAAGGATAAGAACCTCAAAGAAGGCCCAACATGGAGCCAAGAGACATGCTAATGTCAAGGATTCATATGAAGAATCTTCTAGTGAGGGAAATAACAAATTTAAGGAACTGTCTAGCAGTGAGACTGGTTCTTACTCTCATTGGATAAGAAAGAGGAGGAAACATTCAAAGAGCCATGGCCCTGGAGAGTTTAAGAAATCCAAACCACCCACATTTGATGTAGAAATGGAAAAGGGGGAATAAGTAGAAGTTTGGATGCTTGTCTTAAATAATCACTTCATAATCCATGACTAGTATGAAAACTTAAAGGCTTGAATAGCCATTTTCAACTTGAATGGAAAGGCCTCCATTTGGTGGGAGGACCCTAAGAATGTGAAAGGAATTAATGAGAAGGAGCTATCATGGAAACCATTTGAGAAATACTTTAAAAATAAGTACCTATATGAAAGGTACTATGATGAAAAGACAAAGGAGTTTTATGAACTCAAGCTAGGGCATCTCAACATAGATGAATATATCAACAAATTTCTTGAGCTGATGAGGTATGTTCCCTACATAAAGGATTAAAAGGTAAAGATGCAACGATTCATTAGTGGGTTGCCTCAATCCTTCTGAGAAAAAAATGAGTTTGATGAACCTAAGACTTTAGAAGACACTATTTGGAAGGCAAGGTATTTCTATGAGTGATTCAAGCACAAGGAAGAACCTCATAAGGACTTGAAGAAGAAAAGTAAATTGATATTCAAGAATAAGGAGTTTAAATACTCAATATTTAAGAGTCACGGGAAAACATATAAGATGATTCTTCCCACTAATAGCAATTATCAACAAAAAATTTGATCTTGGAATGGAAATAAACATTGTGGATCAACCCCAGGAAAGACTAATAATACAAAGAGAGAACCGTTGAAATGTCGGGGGTGTGGAGAAGAACATTTGCTAAGGGACTTCCCACATAGATAGTGGGAAAATAGAAGGGTCTACAACATCCAAGAAGATACCATAGTCAATGATGTGGCTAGGAGCATGCCGCAAATTTATGTAGCCATGGATAATAGACAAGCTAACCACCAAGCTTCAGTGGTCGAGATAGAAGGTATAATTTTCAACCATATTGTTTCCATTTTAATTGATACTGGTTCTAATTTGATTTATGTTTCCCCTCAAACTGTTGAAAAATGTAAACTGTAGCAAGTAAAACATGCTAAGTCATGGCCGGTACAACTAACCACTAGAAAAAAAATAAAGGTAACATAAGTCATACCATCCTTCCAATTCATTATGAATTGGATGCCCACCCAAACAACTCTAAACATACCCCCTTTAGGATATTATGACATGTTGATTGGGATGGATTGGTTTGCTTCCCATAAATCCATGTTTGACTTTTACAATAAAACATTAGAGTGTGAATATGAGGAAGGGAAGAAAAGGACACTATAGGGAATTCAAAATCCCATCTCAGTGAGAAAAATACCATCCCTTCAAGTGAAGAAGTATTGCAGAAAAGGATGTCCTTTGTATGCAATACAATTAATGAAATATGTTGAGGATAGTAAACCAAGCCTAGAGGATCATCCTATATTGAGAGAGTATAAGGATGTGTTTATAGAAGAGGTACTAGGTCTACCTCCAAAAAGAGACATTGATTTCTCAATAGAACTGTCACATACCTGACCCTTAAGTGCCTATTTAAGGGACGGGGCATAAAATTTCGCGCTTTGCTCAATCACCTCGAATCCCTGTGACTAGGATTACATCATTTTCGATTTGATGAGGGATTTAAAACGACTATAATTTGTCCAGATCTGAGATCTGGACCGAAGGTTATGGTCCTTCAAAGTTATTTAGGCCTTTACCAACCAAGGTCTTTCTTCACCATATGGCATCCACGTGGCTCCCTATCACCTAGCATGCCATGTCATCATAGCATACAAAGACTTGTCTAACCCAAGGTTCACACTTATCTACCTCTTATTGGCCTATTTTTTTTTTTTTTTTTTTTTTTTTT
>ML778693.1:837018-859428 GCA_009831015.1 Picea engelmannii | reverse complement strand
CCAACCGCTACCCCTATAACCTCCAGGTGTGCCCACGATGCCCCTTACGCGGCACACAAGGTAAGTCGGGGGGAATTGAACTCGAAACCTCATGGAACTTCATTTTCACGGCACTTGCCAATTGAGCTGCCCCCCGGGGGCCTCTTAATGGCCTATTAATTTAATTAAACATGATTTAATTATATTGTAATATGACTAAATATATCAAAGGAGTGCCTAGGAATATTAAGTTCCATAAATTCCTAGTCTCCGGTCTTTGGCGAAGATTCCTCATATGGATTTTATGAATAACCCAAATCTCCTGAGTGCCGAAGTTTTGGAGAGGGTCCTATTTGGTTTAATTACTTGTTATAACATAGAGAAGGAGGAGATAGGTTCAGGCTTTCACCATTTTTTTACTTATTCATTCTATTACTCCAAATGTCCGTAGTCCCGGAGTCCCGGAGCTGCAAAATCCTAATCTCCCGAATGGTCCACACTTGCATGTGGGTTTGCATTAAATGATGGAATAGGGACAAGTAGGTCCGAGCCTTCGACGATTCCATCCCAAGCATTCCAACATCCTAGTTGTTCCGAAGTCCCGAACTCCAGAGTCCCAAAGGGGTTTTGAACTTATTAAAAGGTTAACCATGGTCATAATTAATATCGTTTAACAAGTAATCCCTCCAGCCTTCGGGTCAAAGCCTAGGTTACTTTTCACCGCAAACTCCCGAAGTTTTGAAGTCTCGGATTCCCATCGACCGTTATATCAAGAAAACATGATCAAGGAAGAATAAATTTGGCACAAGACAAGGATGACATGTGGCCCAATTGACTAGTGACACATGTCAAGGTCCATTTGATATGTAAGGTCTATGAAGGTCATGAATCAGGGTGACACATGGAACACCTACTATGGGTCCATGTCACCCTAGGTGACATCAATATGCCACGTCACTCCGACCTTCAGTGCTTCAACCCCCTTTCTCTGCTCACAAATATTCCTGAGTCCCAAAACCCTAGAATCCTGTCACATGGATCTAACCTTCATCCCTTTTTGAGCTTGTGTCTTGGCACTCCAAACACCTGGAGTTTCAAACTCCTGAACTCCTAGAGAAGGTCCCTCTTGCGTACTTGGAATTATTTCACAGGTAACCTTGGTACCATCTGCCCCCCGGAAGACACGTGGTGATGACACCACCTTGGCACATGGTACCATTCTCTCTGACCCCATACCATATACGATGAGTCAACAAGGCATGTGGCTTAGCCACAGGATGACACATGATGGCTTGATCACATGATTATGACTTCCATTGTGCACATTGGGCATGTCAGGTGATGACGTCACTCCTATCTTCGATCTTCGAGAAAACTCCACACTTTGTGCCTTACATTTCCCATAGTGAGACTACCTTGGAGTACTTGCACTTTCCTCCCACTTAGTTGATCAAATGGTTGAGAATGAATCCCGATGGATCCTTAGATCAACAACTCATGTTGCCTCATGACGAAGAATTTGATCGGGGTTTAACAAGGGGATGAATCCCATGATAATGGGTAAATGACCACCAACTGTTGGTCAACCTTCAAGTTATTGTCTTGACAGGTTTCCTTCGATGCATTTGGGACATTGCAATGTTCATTTACCCTAGAGCTGCAGAGTCTCGGAGTCCCGAAGCTCGAATAACTTAGCCCCTTTGGGCATGGCGTTGGGTTCCAACATATGGGTCACAAGCGACTCGAGAAGCCTTGAGAGCTACACTATCAAATCATGCTCGAGCTTTGTTTAATCCAATGTACTTGAGACCATGGTCACTTGGAGAAAATGGTTTGAAGGAAACGCATTCCTCATACATAGCTCAAAATCGATAGCAAGGAAGGAAAATCTCGATGGATTGACGAGTTCAAGACAATTCGGTAGAGTTTGTCCCGACTCTAGATCTATGGATTTGATCCCTAGGTCATTCCATTGGGGATATTAGTTCATATACAGGGTCAAACATAGGCCATCTCACCTTCTTCCCCAATTCCTTTCGAAAACCCTTTATTCACAAGTTTCCTTTACTAAATATGATTAAACAAGAATCCATTGATAGAATATGAGATTTAATTTCTACTTCAAAATTCTCATATCATTAGGCCATAAGATCCACAAACACTACCATTAAATGAGATAAGAAATCATTCCATCATGTAGTTTAGGAATTACATATTACAACAAAATAGTCAAGGTAAAATAAAACTCAAAGTCACACTTATCTGAAACTTTGGAAGATAGTTGGAAACTGATTGTGGGTGTTCACCTTTCCACCCACCCATAGGCTCAGATTCATTCACTTTTAGAATTCTAGCCACCCCGTTCCAAGCCATGATATCACTATGGGAATATATTTGTGTTTCTCAGGTATTCTATGAATTCTCAGAGATCCTCTCTCTGTCATAGCCTCTACGAGGTTTATCAGATGCTTCCTCATCATCGATCTCACGACCTTCATCTCTAAGAAATCCTCTTTCTATTTCTCTCATGTAAACAGAGCAACTTAATCTCTAAGTTCTTCTTCTCCACTGTAGAGCCTCATGATCCCTTTCTCTTCATCGCTCCTTTTTTTCTTCTCTGCCCATTTCTTTCCTTATAGAACAAGATTTTGTGGGTCGGATCCCCAAATTTGTGAGTCAGATCAGAATTTTCTTCATGGGTACTCTTCCCATTCTTTCATTAATTTCTAAAGAGTGCTTTCAACTACCAAATTGAGTGGTAAAATGAATTTTCTAGGCCAAAGGAAAATCTTGGGTTTTGAACATTTTTAATTAAGCAGAGTATTTCTTGGAAAGGGTCATCTCAACCAGTCATGTTTTCTCTCACCATTCCCTCTCATGGCATTGTAGCATGTACTTACAACACTCTCTACAAGTTTCCTCACTCTTTTTTCTAGTGATATCATGATTAGTACTTCAAGGTTTCACCCCCACAATCAGTTATTGAAAATTTAAGAAATAATACATTTACATTGTTCACATTCCATATCATGGTAATCATAAGTAATGATTAATTACAAGCTGGGGAAAACATGGGTATTACAATCCCCTCCCCCTTCAAAGGAACATCGTCCTTGGTGTTCTTTCTCAACAAAACCTTCCATGCCTTTTCCATTCAAGTGCTCCAACATTACCTTATTCTTTTCCCTCATAGTATGGTTCCTTCCAGACCCTTTGCCTTAGTCATGTGCCTTCAATAATTTTGGACAACAAGCATATTAATCACAATTTCATGTGAAAACATCTCACTGTTGTTCAAAATTCAAGAGGAAAACGTTTTCATAATCCATCACAATACTTATCCATGCAGTTCATGGATCTGCATCCATATGGATGTCATGTTATCTTATCTCACTTTTTTCCCTTGACATACCCATTGTGTGCATGATCCCAATCAATGGTTTATAAGAATTATCAAAGTCTCCTCTTCATTGTGATCACTCACCCTCTAGGCCTAGGCTCAAGCATCCCCTTCTCTGCTACAGTCTGTCAGGAGATCCATCTTGAGTTGCCAATGATTTATTGCAAAAAATGATTTATAAAGACTTCATTGAGACTTAGAGTCAATGCGTCCCTCAGTGTTTCTCTTTCGATGTGTCCCTCCAGCTTGTGTTACCACAACACAACATATTCTAATGAGATCATGGCTTACCGCAAGGTTATCATGTCTCAACAGTAGTCTCTTTCATGCTTTCCATATTTTGACAAACTTCATATGTCCTCCCTAGACATATCTTTTCCGTCTCACCTGTATCACAAGTATACATAAATTATGAGGATTTATCATTAATTTCAAATTCATAATTTTACTTGCAAATCTGTCACCCACGGATTTCCAAATTCCACATTTTATTTTCAGATATGTTCCGCAGAGGAAACAGATTCACAAGTATGGTATTTTTCTTCCCATAATAGTTTGCCTCAACAGGAAATTGGTCTTCCTTATGGGCTTACAACACTGCCATATCCAACACCCTTTTCTTCCTGCAACTTCAACATTCCTCAGCCAAACAAATTGTTAGTTTTCATGCACATTATATTTTCATAACTACACATGCTAATAGTCCAAGTCATCTTAATCTATTCAAGGGTACAAACTAAAAGGAAATATCATTATTTACGTATGCATCCTTTCAACATACCAAATTTTCCATATGCAATTCAAATATCAAATGAGTTTAATCAATTTGCCAATAGTCATGGCCACATTCATACCCAATGTACCCTTACATTGGATTCAAATTTGCCACACTTATGATAAGCACTTTATCATGGTGTGTTGGGGTTCAACCAACCTCTTCACCATAAGTTTTAATCATTCTCATTCACTCTTATAACAAGACTATGCTTCCTAATATCATTATTTACGTATGCATCCTTTCAACATACCAAATTTTCCATATGCAATTCAAATATCAAATGAGTTTAATCAATTTGCCAATAGTCATGGCCACATTCATACCCAATGTACCCTTACATTGGATTCAAATTTGCCACACTTATGATAAGCACTTTATCATGGTGTGTTGGGGTTCAACCAACCTCTTCACCATAAGTTTTAATCATTCTCATTCACTCTTATAACAAGACTATGCTTCCTACTATAGGCTGATCATGATCCCAAATCAACACATATGAAAATAAACATTTCTCTTGAATTCAACCAAGAATTCTTCCTTCATTAGTAACCAGGGTGCCAACACTCATGGCCACACAAATTTAATTTCCTTTAACAACTACACAATTCAAGTGGAGTAGTGGAATGTCCTCCTTCCTCAATGGAAAATCCATTGTCTGCCCTCTTATGCAAACATGCATTTCCTCAATGCATTCCATGCAATGTGCTAACTATGAGCACCTTTATTCCCAATCTCTCTATATTGGTCATTGTACCCATGGTACTACTGATTCAATAATTTTCTTTCAGGATTCCAATCATCCTTGGCTATCGAAGATTCCTTTTATCTAACCCATACCCTACTTGAGTATCAAGGGAAGACAACAATTACTCAAAATTATCTTCATACCATATAGATAATAAAATATTTTCATAAGGGATTCTTACCAAATCCATCTCAATTCCCATGTCATATGAGCTTGAGATGTTTTATACCTATTTTGGCTATTAGAACCCTGTTTGACATTACCTTATTAGTGTTTCTTTATGGAGGATTTTAAATTCCCTTTAGCATCTTTCAACAAAAACCTTCTCGTATCCATCCTCTATTTGAGGTTGTCCATCACTGGTAATTGTCTTTCGTAACAACTCCAATTTCTCTCTACACATGACATTCATCACAAATATGTTAGTTTCATGTAAAAAAAAATGCATGTATCATAACATTCAAATCAATGAAACATTTTCCGATATGTCCTATAATATCTTTATGCACCTCATCACATTATCCTTAATGTTTTCATGAGTACAACACAACCAATTATCAATTGTTTCTACAGTCATAGAACCATCATCATTATGGTGTCAAAACATTTACTTTCAACAACACACTAGTTTCTCATCCCAGAAAACATAATTTACAACAAGAAAGGAGTTAAAGGCTCTTCCCTTTTCGAACTCCTCCTACACATCCTAGGACTTTCACTCTAACTGAGTTATTCCAAGGCCTCATTTCTTTAACTTATCACAACTTAACCAAGCCTATTCATTTAAACATAAACATTTATTTATTTCCTTTTTCCAACCGTACTATTTCCACAACTTCTATTCTAAGGATTACAACTTTGTTAAACAATTCAAAGTTTTTTTTTAGGGTGAGAAAAGTATTCCTCCTTTTCTCCTTCTTTGCTTATGCAATCTACTCCCTGCTGGGATCTTCTTGCTCTTTTCCTTGAGAATCCTTGGTTAGGCTCACCCTAACCCTTTGGGATACATCAACATGCTCCAATGCCAAACTTTTGTTCATAGTGAATCATGAACCTATGCATTCTGCACATTACCATTCAGTTGTTAGAATGGAAAACATTCATTTGTTAGCCTTCCCTTCTTGCATTTATGTTTTAAAATGTAATCCAGGATTCTTATATATAGATATATATAGGCTTACAACTCACTACTCAATTCTCAACAATCATTATGGTTGTGACTCTATTCTCCTAAGAGAGTCTTTACAAAGTTCCTCCATAGGTAACTCCTTCAACACACAACTTCCTTATTGCATATCTATCATTATCAGTGATGGCCTCAACCTTGAGTCAAATTCAACTTTATCTTTTCAGTTGTTTACCAAATATTCCACAAGGAATATAAGCATGCATTCCTATGATGTATTCCAAACACATATTGAAAACATGTCCTTTATGTTATCATCTTGACTTCAATATGTGCTTCCATGCACTTAATGACATGCTTTAGCATGTTGCGTGTGTTCCCACCATAGGAATCCTTTACAATTTCATTTCCATATCAATTGAAAATTATTTAGTTCATGATTTTTCACAATCATGTACATGTGGTCCTCAAAATCATATTCATGTTGTCTTTTACTATGACAACAGAGCATCCCTGCTTAATTACTCCTTCCTTAGTTTATACTAGCCTTTCCTAAGGGAATGGAACATATTCCCCTCAAGCTATCATTCAAAACAAAGCTTTCACGACTCTTCAAAATGGAGTCAACCATGCATCCATGGTATCCATGGTATCCATTCAATCTTGGCGAGTGAAATTCTTACCTTATATTTCACTGATTTAGGAAGTCACGTCGTGCCTTTAGTATACATATACTCTTACATAATACATGTGCATTTCTTTCAAATTTGATGTAATACCCCTAGGCCAAACCCAATTGTAAATGTAAATAAAAATGTATGTAAGCTGGTGAGTTGTTTGACATCAATTTTTGTATGCAACTTCCATGGTATAGTGCGTGCATGTGCTGCGAAGTAAAATAATGAAGTGTGCACATTCTAGGATACCACACACACAACTTAAGTGCATGCGATTTTGAGGCCAGGGAGCCTTTGTGTATATGTTTTGTTTTATAGGCTGGTGAGACAATTTTATGATGATTAGGTCGGAGAGCCTAGATGTTAAAGGCCAGAGAGCCTAGTTTTTTATATGTCTCATCATTAATATAAAATACATCATTGCACATAGACCAACCACGATAAAAAAGTATTGGGGACTAAACTCCACTAGTTAGGGAAAGGGGGGGCTAAAAGTTAAGGAAAAGGGGCTAAGCTAGGGAGCTTAAGCGAAAAAGGAATATTATATTAATATTTTTTAAGTATAAATTATGGATAATTATTTTATCTTAAGTTCTAAGGTTGGCGACAAGTGGACCAAAGTAGCTCCCAACATGAAAAGTGTCAAGTTGGGAACATGCATACATATAGTTTGAATTTAATTCATTTTCCCATCATTCATTCATCCATTCAATCATTTCCATGATCATTTACTCACTCAATCAGTGGTCCTCTGTACCTTCCTGTCACTGTACCTGAACCTGTATACGTACCCATACATGTTTTTGTACCTAGTTAGCTTGGGATATGGACTAAAGAAGCGGGTTGTTAGGCCTGTGGGATATTGAAGAGGCGGGTTGTTAGGTCCGTGAGAAAATATCGCAAGGTGATAGAATTGTTGGGAATTGATTTTCAAAGGTTCTAAACTACAGCTACAAGGCTTTGAGACTTCTTGACCGGCCTCTTACTGAAGCCCATAAAGAAAGTGGGATAGCCGAAGGATTGTTGAGTAAAGAAGGGTCACACTTCCTGGGGTGGGATAGGTATGTGGGGAATGAGGGACTGTAGGATGTTAGTTTGAGTTGGCACCTGTGATGGAGTCTTTCCTGTTGTCTATGATTCATTAGCTTGGTTAGGAATCCTTTACCAGGGCATAGTTTAGTCCCAACTCGGGGGTGACCCACTGTTGAGAGTGATGAGAAGTGTGGTCTAAGGCTGGGAGGTTCATGGAATGTATTCACGTAGTTGGTGATATTTTTACCAAGATAAGTGTCAATTGTGTGATAAATTACATGATGAATTATTATTTATGTGTTTATTTTTATGGGTTTATCCTATGTGTGGTTTATAACTGTTTTTATATTTATGAGTGTTGCCTATATATGCTTTACGTATATGTATATTGTTATTTCAGTATGAATCTATGCATTTACAGAATGCATTTGTTTGTTTACGTTTTATATATAAAGTTCCACAAGATTTTTTTGTCTATATGTTTTAATTACATGCAGTTCGAAAAAACATTATGTGGCATATCTCAGTTGGATGTTGGGTATGTTATAGTATGTTGAGAAGAGAATGAAAGCATTTTCTGGAGTAGCATGGCCCGACCTAGGTGGTCGGAGATGTTACAATTAATATCATTCATTCATATATGTTGGGTCTTTATACTAGTCTTCATACTGGGATACCTTATAACACATTCATTTCATTCATTCAAGCATATACAAACATAGATAAACATTCATCATGAAATATCATTTCTTGCACCTTTTTCATGCCATTCATACACATGGACATATCAAGATTCCAAATCCTTCTCCCAGATATCATACTACCATTATTATGACAAGTCTCATAGAGATACTCAACACTGAGATTCTTTCTCTGTTGGGAGTTTACAGTCATTCACATGACACCTACATGGAAATTTTAACAGACATACTCATATCTATGTCTCCCTTTCCACATGAAAACAAACAGAAATAAGGCATTCTTTCCTATGTTATTATAAAATTATTCAACAACCCATACATATTATCTGGGCAATTCCAACAATACTTAGGACCATCCTTGAACCATTTTTCATTCCTCGAACCATTCTTGGTTAACACGCCTTTTTTTCAAGGGAATCCTTTCCTAGATTCCCTCTCCCTACTACTTGAGCATACCAAGCCATACCTTATATGGCTACCATCCACCACTAGACGTCAATCTGACCCATTGGTCATCTAGAAGTTTCCCGACACTTCCTTTACCACATTCAATATCAATCATTTCATTAACCATTTTACCTCATTTATGATGAATTTTTAATGTCTAATAATGGTTGGAATATTTCCTTAAATCCCAAATACAATTTTGAAGTCTGTTACTTACTGAGTATTTTCATAAAAAACTTCAGAGAATATTTAAATTATAATTATTCTTAGGAAGAAATTCCATCTCTTTCTTTTCAAATTTCTGTAGAGGTTCTAGTTGTTTATGTCTATTCTCATTAAAAACAAAATATAGGTTGTAAATGTAGATCGACCTTAACCATTACACCCATAATTCTTCCTTTTGTTCAACAATAGCCAGGGAAAGAGGTCACCCTCCCCCTCCCACAGGAATTATGGAAGTTTTTTTTTTTATCCACCAAGCAAGGGAGGTTGCGGTGATTGTTCACTCAATCACTCCATATTTCTACAACTATGTTTATCAACTTGATTAGACCAAAAGAAACCCCAATAATTCATGTATCCAGAAACGGAATTTGTTTCTTAGTTCCCTTCAGAACCAGACAATTAGATATGCTTTCCCTTTTTATTTATTCTTCCATAGTCATATCACCACTAACCATATGATCTAGGATATAACCATATTTTACATCCAATGGCAGACTATACTAAGACTATGTGCAAGTTATATGCATGATCTATATTTGCAATATGCATTTCAACATGTCTTCGTGCACTAAACATTGTACCCATGTATGCATTGCAGATGATTTCCACTTACTTACCTCTTACATTTTCATCCATAGACACACCCTTAAGTAATTAGGGATATAGACTCCCTTAGCAAAACCATGAGATTTTGAACTTGCTCATGTCACTTCACTTCTCCCATCAGGGTTATTCTCAATCCATATAACTCCTTCTTACTTCTTTATAAAAATGGGATTCTCCCAATAGTGGTTTTTAGTTATGACAGGTCATGTAATATGACCTCACATACCTCCATAAGGCCTCTATACATGGAAGATTGTACTTCCAATACCAAATCCTTCATTTAAGCAACAATTGTCATTACCAAGGCTCAATAGGCCCACATTTGTAGGAAACATTGCAACCTATTCAGTTCATTCACATCCAAGTCTTGATATTAGCGCCTATCATCATAATCCCACTCCTATAGGGGTGGATATAATTCCCCCAAAGAAACAATAGAATTCCTCTACTGCAATCCAGCAGGGTTCTATTATTTTGTTGAGTAAATTCCCCAAAAAAATTCAATCTACAATCCTTCTCCCGAAGGAGGTTATGTAGATAATGTCCTTGTGGGAGTAAACACTTCCAATAGGCTCATCTTATCCTTGGTAAACTAGTCCCATATATATATTCTCTAGCCCATCTAGACCTAATGTTTGAGTCATGCTCTACTGGATAGGGTAGGGTAGGGTTCCCTCCCCCTTAAAACTTTCTAAGAAATAAAAATCATCAGACTCTTTTGTGAGCCCAGGCAGGCCAAGTGTTGTTTCCCTCTCTGATACCACTCTATCACACACCCAAATCCTAAGTACCTATTTAAGGGATGGGGCATAAAATTTCTCTCTTTGATTAATCACCTTGAATCCATGTGACTAGGATTACATTGTTTTCGATTAGATGAGGGATTTCCAACAACTATAAATTTGTCAATATCTGAGATCTTGTTAGGGTCATAACCCACACATAGGTAGAACAATATATTCAGATGTAATAAAGGTCAATATTAATAAGACCTTTCAATAAAATAGAATAAGGTGGATGTAAGAAGACCTAATAGAAGCTTGCACTTCTAGAAGGATATTTCTCTAGATGCTTCTCTTGATAGACATATTTAGTATAAATAAGGGTCGAGGGTATGAAAACCCTAGCTTGGAGATTATTATAACAGAGCACTACTCAACTGGAGGTTGCCCCCTTGAAGAGGCCCATGAACATTGCTTTCTAAATCAAAGTGTTATTTCTGTTGTTGTTCTTATATCATTTATGTGTTATTGTGGAGATTATGCTGGTTATATTACTGTTATTCTGCCATTTCTAGCATTTTATTTATGTTCTGCATACTTTTTATATCTAGTATAATACAAGTGGTATCAGAGCACTTTCCTTGGAAGAAATTGTGAGATTTTTTTTTTAGGGTAGAGACGTATTCCAACGTCTTTAAGCCACAGAGATCTGTCATTACGTGCATAAACCCGCGGTTGAGGGATTCATACACGCAGGAAATACAAGTGGTTATTAAGCGCACATCTATTGGCCACCCTTGTAACCCCTGTTGGTACCCCTTCGAGTGGTAGCGCATCATACAACACCTGTGTACGGATCGGCCTAGATTTCCTGAAGCCCTCTTTATATAAACTAATCATCCTCTTGAATACTATAGTGCCACCAAGAACAACACTCGGGAAGATACTCTTAGTACCTGGGTAGTCAGGTAGTACGGCTAAGGGTACGGTCTATCCTCCTTAGTTAGTGCCCTGAGATATTGGGCCTAGTACTATTGTTGGACCCCACACGTATATCAGAGAGCTATAGCACAGGGAAAACCTTTGTCTATAGAACCCTTGAATACCTAACCCTTGGGGGACAGAAACATAAACAAATTAAAACAAACAAGATCTATTTCTGCACAACTGTGTTTGGGTTGTCAAATCACTACACTTTTCTTACTGGTTAAGCATTTGGGGATTTCATTGTTGCAGTATTCTTCAGACCGGATTATAACTCCACAGGTGTAGGGAAAAAAAAAAAAACAAGTCTGGAAATGTTTTCACCATTATTTGAGACCTATTCCATTGGATTCATCTCTTCGCCCTTATCACATTCATCCATATCATTTTTCGGAAAAAAAATTGACCCCGCCCGCCCCTTTTCAGTTCACCCATCCTCATGGCCCATACCTATAGCCAAGACCTGGAAGCTCGCATCAACACCTTGCAATCTGGTCTCCTCAAGACCCAGAAAGAAGTAAAACAACTCAGTGCTAATGTTTCCTCCATTAATACAACCATCAATACAACCATAAATACAACCATGCAATCCTCAATGGAGGAAGTCAAACAAGAACTGACCACCCATCTTGAATCTGTCTTTGTATCACTCTGCACCAAAATGAAGATCCCTACAGATGACCCTTTCTCTGATGCACCTCCAAAGACTAAAGGTGAGCATTCCTCCCATTTCCATACCTTTCAGCACCATCACTTTCAACGTGACCCTTGCCTTCCGCGGGTGGATGTGACCAAATTTGATGGCTCAGACCCCACTAGTTGGGTAACCTAAATGGAACATTATTTCTCTTTATACGGCATTACAAATGACTTGGCCAAACTCCGGTATGGTGTTCTCCATCTAGATCAAGAGCGTTGGCAATGGTGGCAATGGAGAAAAACTTCCCGTCAAGGGTATATTGCTTGCACCCAATTTGTGACTAAGCTTTATGAACGCTTTGAAACTAACACCAACCATTTGGGCCATTTGACAAAGTTGAAACAATCAAGAACAATAGAAGACTTCATAGCTTCCTTTGAGCGTGGATTTTTGAATAGAGGGCATGACTGATGCTTTCTTTCGAGAGTGTTTTATCAGTGGCCTCAAGGAGGAGATTCAGGCCCATGTCCTCATGGCTCAACTCTCGAGTTGGGTGGAGGATACTAAAAGAGATAAAGAAGCACAACAGGTTGTATCCTCTCAAAACTGAAAACCCTCCTTTATCCCTCGCCCTAAACCCGTAAATCCCACTACTCCCTCCGTCACATTAAAGATCCAAATATTGACCAGGGATGAAATGGCTGAACGCCAACTCAAAGGCCTTTGCTATAATTGTGATGAAAAATATTTCCTGGGCCACAAGTGTAAGGAAAAAAATCTTTTTATGGCCATCTCTGAGGATATTTCAGAAGAGGATGTTGAAACTCCCCTTGTGTCTGAGTCACCTGAAATCACTGGCATAACCCCTCCCTCAGACCCTCCCGAAGTGGAACTGATCATTTCCCTCAATGATCTCACTGGATTCCCCGCTCCCCAAACCCTCAAGTTAATTGGTTACATCAAGCATCAGAAGGTCATCATTCTGGTTGATAGTGGAAGCACCCATAAATTTATTCATCGCCACATTGCCCAAGAAAATCATTGCTACATCCATGCTGTCAACAATTTCCAAATCATGATTGCCAATGGTGGTTCAATGAAATGTGGAGGGCACTATGAAAATGTCTGTCTCTGAATCGGTGACTACCACCTAAAATCCCATATGTTTGCCATCGACATGGGCGGTTGTGACATTGTGTTGGGTGTAGACTGGCTAAGGGATTTTTCTCCCATTCTCATGGAGTTTAAGGAATTAACCATGCAATTCAACCAGGAAGGCCACCAATATAAATTCCAAGGCATCACTATTAGTTCACCTAAGATCATTAGTTCCCATCGCATGGAAATGATGCTCAAAAAAGTCTTTTGGTGTCATTTCCCAACTCCATTCCATACAAGCAACAGAGACACCCCCAATGCTGCAAGACCTCCAAGCCCTCCTTTCTAAACATCAAATGGTATTTTCCACTCCCCAAGGACTCCCCCCTTCCTGCGGTGTTCATGATCATTCCATTCCCCTTGTACCCGAAATCCTTCCTCCCAATATCCGTCCATATCGCCACCCCTTTTCACAAAAAAATGAAATTGAGAAAATGGTCCAGGAACTCCTTAATGCAGGCATTATCCTCCCTAGTACGAGCCCTTACTCTTCTCTTGTATTCATGGTCTTTAAGAAAGAAGGTTCTTGGAGAATGTGTCCTAACTTCGATGCCCTCAACAAACTGACCATTAAAGACAAAGTTACCATTCCTATCATTGATGACCTCCTGGATGAATTGAGTGGCGCCCAATTCTTTACTAAACTTGATCTTCGCTCAGGCTATCACCAGATACATATGAAAGAGGCAGAGATTCCCAATATGACCTTTCGAACTCATGAGGGCCACTATGAGTTTTTGGTCATGCCCTTTGGCTTGTGTAATTCCCCCTCCACCTTTCAAAGCCTCATGAATCATGTCTTTCGTCCCTTTCTCCATCATTTTGTCTTAGTTTTCTTTGATGATATCCTCATCTATAGAAAAACCTGGATATACCATCTTACTCATGTGGATCGAGTTCTCCATCTACTCTCTCAGCACCAACTTTTCCTAAAACAGTCTAAATGTGATTTTGGTGCCTCAGAAGTAGAATACTTGGGCCATCTAGTTGGCAAGGATGGCGTCAAGGTGGATCCGAAAAATATTGAAGCGATGCAATACTGGCCGCACCCAAAGACTCTCAAAATCTTGCGTGGATTTCTGGGCTTAACAGGGTATTATCACAAGTTTGTTAAGAATTATGGAAAGATTGTAGCACATCTCACTGCTCTCCTCAAAAAGAAATCTTTCACTTGGACTCCAACCACTGCTCAATATTTTCAAACCTTGAAGATGGCCATGTGCACCACTCTGGTTCTGGCCCTTCTTGATTTCACAAAGACCTTTGTGTTGGAATGTGATACCTGAGGGAAAGGAATCGGTGCTGTCCTTATGTAAGAGGGCCGACCTTTGGCCTTCACCAGCAAGCAACTATCTGAAAGGAATCTCGGAAAACCCATCTATGAAAAGGAAATGTTGGCTATTCTACATGTCGTTGATCTGTGGTGCCCTTATCTCTTGGGGCAATGTTTTCAAATTAAGACAGACCATCAAAGCCTCAAGTACTTTATGGAACAATGCATTTCCTCCCTAGAGCAACAAAAATGGGTGACTAAGCTCTTTGGATATGATTATGAGATCATTTACAAGAAAGACAAGTACAATGTGGTGGCAGATGCACTATCCTGAAAATATGAAGAAGAAGGATCCCTTTTTTCTCTTTCCTTCATTGTACCAGATTGGCTCCAAGTTGTTCGCCAGGAATGGCTACAAGATCCCAAAAGTTCACATCTGATCCAACAATTGCAGACCAATGCTCCAGCTCCCCTAGGGTACTCTTGGCTCCAGGATGAGCTTCGATACAAAGGCCATTTGTATTTAAGTAAACAATCAAAGCTTAAATCCACGGTACTTTTTGAGCTTCATGCTACACCCATAGTGGAGCACTTCGGGTTCACCAAAACCTATGACAGGGTCAAATGTTCTTTTTTCTGGGATGGTATGAAACAAGACATCCATAATTTTGTCGTTGAATGTGATGTGTGTCAACGCAACAAGGGAGAAACATTCAAATCTCCAGGCACACTACAACTGCTTCCAATTCCACCTATTATTTGGAAGGATATCTCTATGGACTTTATTACCAGCTTACCCAAATCGGGAAATAAATTAGTCATAATGGTGGTTGTGGATCGCCTTTCCAAGTATGCTCATTTCTGCGCTCTTCAACACCCATTTATTGCATCCACGGTGGCTCAAATTTTCATGGACCAGGTCTTCAAGCTTCATGGCATGCCACACTCTATTGTTTCTGATCGTGACCCAAATTTCACAAGCAATTTTTGGCAAGAACTGTTCAAGCTACAGGGAACCCAATTGCATCTTAGCACAGCTTATCATCCCCAGACTGATGGTCAAATGGAACTTGTCAACAAATGTTTGGAAACATATCTGAGGTGTTTTGCCTCTGAAAAGAAAAATCAGTGGGCTCAATAGTTACCCCTAGCTGAATGGTGGTACAACACTTCCTACCATACAGCTACATGCATGACTCCTTTTGAAGCAGTATATGGACAAAAGCCACATTCAGTTCTCTCATACTTACTGGGTACCTTGAAGGTCCAGGCAGTTGACCAAACACTTACAGTTCGAGAGGATATTCTCTGTACCCTCAAAGAGAACTTGGTCATGGCACAGAATTGCATGAAGAAACAAGAAGATCACGGTCACTCTGAACGTCAATTTACGGAAGGGGATCAGGTGTTTCTGCAATTGCAACCATACAATCAAACTTCCCTCAAGGCTGAGCATTGTCAAAATCTAGCACCCAAATTTTATGGTCCTTATACAGTTCTCAAGTGTGTGGGACAAGTCGCCTATCAGTTAGGTCTGCCCAGTCATTCGAAGCTGCATCCTGTTTTTCATGTTTCATACTTAAATAAGGTGATTGGAACTAGGTGCGAAATTCAAGCCAACCTTCCCGAGTTAGTTGAAGAAGGATCCATTTGGCTACAACCAGAAGCATTTTTGGACCAACGTGAATGTCGCTTGCGTCAGAGAACCATCAAGGAAGTGATAGTCCAGTGGAAATATACAACTCCAACAGATTCCACTTGAGAACCAACTACCATTCTACAACAGTTTCCACATCTCAAGCCTTGAGGACAAGGTTGTTTTTAAGGGGGCGGACATGTTAGGGTCCTAACCCGCACATAGGTAGAGCAATATATTCGGATGTAATAAAGGTCAATATTAATAAGGCCTTTCAATAAAATAGAATAAGGTAGATGTAAGAAGACCTAATAGAAGCTTACGCTTCTAGAAGGATCTTCCTCTAGATGCTTCTCTTGATAGAAATATTTAGTATAAATAAGGGTCGAGGGTGTGAAAACCCTAGCTTGGAGATTATTGTAACAGAGCGTTGCTCGACTAGAGGTTGCCCCCTCGAAGAGGCTCGTGAACATTGCTTTCTGAATCAAAGTGATATTTCTGTTGTTGTTCTTATATCATTTATGTGTTATTGTGGAGATTATGCTAGTTATATTACTATTATTCTGCCATTTCTAGCATTTTATTTCTGTTCTGCATACTTTTTATATATGGTATAATACAGATCTGGACCAAAAGTTATGGTCCTTCAAATTTATTTAGTCGTTTACTGACCAAGGTCTTTCTTATCCATGTGGCATCCATGTGGCTCCTTGTCACCCGACATGCCATGCCATCATAGCATACAAAGACCTGCCTAACCAGAGGTTGATGATTTTCTGGCTCTTATTGGCCTATTAATTTAATTAAACATTATTTAATTGTATTATAATATGACTAAATATATGACTAATTGCATTTAATTGTATTATAATATGACTAACTATGGGTGTTCTCCTTTTCACCCAACCATAGGATCAGATTCATTCACTTTTAGCATTCATACCACCCCCGTTCCAAACCATGATATCACTAGGGGAATCTCTCTATTTTCCTTGGGTCTTCTGCAAATTCTCAGAGATACTATCTCTATCACAGCCTCTGCGAGGTTTATCAAATCCTTCCTCAGCATCAAACTCACAACCTTTATCTCTGACTAATCCTATTTATGGTTCTCTCATGTAACCATGACATCTTAGTCTCTCAGTTATTCTTCTGCATTGGAGAGCCTCATTCCTCCTTTCTTCTCGTCACTCATTTTTTTCTTCTATGTCCCTTATTTCCTTACACAACAAGATTTCATGGGTCAGATCCCCAAATTCGTGATTCGTATCAGAAGTTCATTTATGGGTACTCTACCCATTCTTTCATTAATTTCTGAAGAGTACTTTCAACTACAGACTTGACTAGTAAAATGATTTTTTTGGGACATAGGACAATCTTTGGTTTTGAACATTTTTAATTAAGCAGAGTATTTCCTGGCATAGGCCATCTCAAGGAGTCATGTTTTCCCTCACCATTCCCTCTCATGGAATTATAATATGTAATGGAAACCCTCTCTACAAGTTTCCTCACTCTTTTCTCTAGTGATATCATGGCTAGTACTTCAAGGCTTCACCCCAGAGTCAATTATTGACAATTTGAACAATAATACATTTACATTGGTCACATTCCATAGCATGTTAATCATAAGTAATGATTAATTACAAGATGGGGAAAATGATGGTATTACAAGAACTGGTACCCAGAGCCATGCCTGTGTCTAGAGAAAAATATAGAATGAGTACAGTAGAGCTAGTTGAGCTCAGACTACAGTTCAAAGAGATGTTGGAAAAGGGTTACATATGACCTAGTTTGTCTCCTTGGGGACTGTTGGAGCAAGAATTTTTGGGGTTCAACACAACTAATGAGGAAAATAGTGAAGGAATGGATCAACTGAAGAAACACGCCAAAAATTAAGGAAGATCAACACAATTTCAAGCAAGGAATGGTTGGATCGAAGACCACCCATGTGGAAGGTAGTTAGAATGTGTACAAGTTGAGTCCACTTAGAATTAGGGTTTTGATCTCATTGTAAGGAATTATTATTCCACTTGTAGTATAAATAGAATATGTATGATTTAGCTAGGATTTTGTTGTTTTTATTGATGGATTTTGTTGTTGTCATTGTTGTTATTGTTATGTATGTCGAGAAACATATTGGAGTTTTGAGTCATAGTATTAGTTTTTTTGGAGCTGTAGAGCTCGAATGTTGTCATTCTGGAGAGTCATGAGGTATAATTGAGGGTCAGGTCTCAATTTGTGGATCTTGGTACGATACTGGTATGACTCACACCACTACATTTATGTGCATTCTAAAGTCACTTTCCTGATGTAACACACACAACGCAAGACTTTTGATGAAGAATAATAAATAAGTAGAATATATTTCTAGACGTAGCCTAGGGGGTGAACCATGTTAAAATCATGTTTTGTGATGTGTTGCATGATGTTTTTGTTGTTTATGCAATTATGAATAAATGATGAATGGTTAGACTAGTATTTTGTAGCACGCAGTACTGATAACATAGAATAGAATAACTATTATATATAGATAATATGATGCATGTCAAAGTAGAAGAAGTAGAACATCACCAACCCCTTCCATGATTGCAGACACTTGAGTCATGCAATCCACCGTAATCCATATTGAGTGAGAATTCATTTTGCACTCTGTGTGTAATTTTTCCTTTTGTTTTACCAAAGGGGTCGATGGTTTCTAGGGTTTTGTTGGAGGAACTAAGGTAGAAATCGGGTCAGCCCATATATCCAACAAATGGTTCCGTTGTCGGGACGGAAATCAGAATAAAATCTAGGGAGGGGTTTGATGAAGAGAATGAAATGGTAGAAAGGGATGTTCAGACCATGGAATCCCACAAAACAAGAGTTCAAAATATGGTTGGAGACAAAGTAGCTATAGTTTGTGCAAAAAGATAACAAAAGTTCTAGGTATACATCGTGACAATATTTACAGAGGTATGTGTTTACTATTTTGCATGAGTCATTTTTTTATGTTATTTTCCATAGTTATTGAGGTTTAAGGACACTCATCCCACAAATCATATTAGACTATTAGAGTGGACTACTAAGAATATTGCGCGATTGGAAATTGTTAATAATAAATTCACGCGCGTCATATATTTTTGGTTAGAAAGTATTATTGTAGGATTTATTACTGAGTTTTCAATAGATACAACGAAGTCATATACTAATGCAGAGCATGATTTATTGAAGGGACAAAGAGGGAGGTACATTAGGTCACTTTACACATCGATTAAGATCTTATTGCATGATAAAGGTGTGATGACCATGGAATCAGAAAACTAGATCACTATGTTCACATGGAAGAGTTGGGGGAAGCACTAAGGAAGATACGAGATATGGAGAAGGCTTTGGAGAGTAGCCAGGAGAAGGAAGAAATGGACCCCATCATGATGCATGAGGAACAAACTAGGGAGATATTGAGAAACTTAGGAGTGACAAACAATGTATGACCCTACAGGTATAATATCAATAGTAAGAAGAGGGCAATTGCTGAGCGAGAGTGATTTGACATTGATGAGGAAGAGGTAGAGTATATTTATGTGATGGGGCAGATTGAGGAAATATTCCACACCACATATGAGAGGAAAACCATAGTTCAAGGGTCTGACGCAAGGAAGGTTCTCCATTCCAGATCCGAACTAGTGTCAAACCCACAACCCCATGTGCGACTAAGACATATGAACAAGAAAAATTGGTTAACTAGCAAGTGATTAGTGGTAGAATAATTTTTGGATGAGGGTCTAATTCAAGTGGAAGTATTTCAACAACTAATATTTAAGTTTCTACATCGTGTAGATGTAGTAGCACATAAAGCTTCACAATGGTAGGAAAATTATCCCACTATTAGGCTACCAAGGTTCCATGGAGAAGAGTCGAAGGACCCAGAGAAAAAATTATTTATATGTGAGATTATTTGGGAAGCCAAGCAGATTACAGATGAAGATACAAAATTTGTGTAGCTGGAAATCTCATTGAGAGACTGAGCATTGGATTGGTACATGGGTCTCGCAGTAAATAACCCAATAGGAGCACCTACAACTATTGCAGAGGTGAAAATGAAATTAATCAATGAATTTCAGAAGCCAAGTTCATAGGATCAATTCATGAATGAGATGATAAAGATTAAGCAGAAGCCAGGAGAATCAATCTGGGAGGTTGATCATAAGTTTAAAAGTTTAAAAGGAAAGTTGAAGTTCCTTATTACTGATATGCAACATAGACATTTGTTTTTTAATTCTTTATTACAACACTTGAATTATCCTTTGAGGAAGCAAGAATTTCAGAGCCAAGATGAGGCTCTGCAGGTAGCTTTGCAATTGGAGGAAAAACACTACAAGCATACAGATCTAGTTGTGGAAGATCTAAGACAAAATTTTAAGAACTTGAAATTTCAATTGAATCAAAATAAAGGTAAGGAGAAAAGGGAAGATGTCTGGTGTACATTATGCAAGACAAAATATAATCATAAGAATGAATATCCACTATTTGCGTAGTACATAGGAGTGTTTATGCCAAATCCTTTATTATCAATAGGACCATGGTGTGAGATATACAAGACACATGGACATGATCCCTATCATTTTATCATGATGTATAAGTATCAAACAGTACCGAAGACTACATTTTGTAACTTTTGTAAGTCAGTTGGACATGAACAAAAGGACAACAGAACCTTGGAGATAATGAAGGAGAGGATATGAGACACTTATAGGGTACATACTGAATTAAAGACAACACAACCTGCACAATATCCACTATATACTAAAGAACACAAATTTGGAGCACCACCACAATATAATAATACGAAACCACAATATAATTAGGAACCTCGGTATAATACACCACATGGAGATAATGAGGGTAACAGAGGAGGCTATAGAGGAGGTGGTCATGGAGGAAGATGATTTGGAGGAGGTCGGGGAAAAATATTTTTTCATAACTTTCATAAACCTAGAAACTATGCAATAGATTTCCCATTTCCACCTGTGACATGTATGTATTGTCGCATAGAATACCATGATACAAAATATTGTCTGACATTGTTGGTAAAGATACAATAAAAGTGGAACCAGAATAAACAAAATGTGTAATGGATTGTTGTAGAAAATAAAGAAGAGAACAAGAAGAAGATAAAAATAGTTACTAGAGGCGGATCTAAGAAAGGAGATGATGCAACAAAGAAGAACCATGATATACACCAGTGGGTAAGGAATAATGAATAATCTGAGTAGAATTTTGATGCACACAAAGAAAAGGAGATCTTCAAAAAGGCCAGACAAGATATTTTGAAGGAGAATGTTATGTCAACCTCGGGAACAAAGCTAGTAGATGATGTAACCATGTATGACATGCTCTAGTTATTTGATCAAACTAACAAAGAGAAACCTACAGAAAAGGGAAATAATTTAAGAAAAATGTTGGTATCTTTTGTAAAGATATTAAATGATAAGTCATCTCTGTAAGTATTACAGAACCTATTAGAAAAGTTTAATCTTGAGGAAGAAGGGGTAAAGATAGTAACTCAGGTCTATAAGAAGAGAAGAAAAAGTAAATAATTCAGGTTGAATGCAAACATTGGAGATTTCAATATGGGGGATATCATACTAGACTCAGGGTATGAAGTGAATGCTTTGCCTAAGAAGACATTGGAAGCCATGGGAGAACCTCAATTGGGGTATTCACCAATTCAATTGAAGTTATAAAATCAACACATAATCATGCCAATGGGTATATTGAAGTAGATACTAGTCGATCTAGATGGTGTGCGCACCATGGTAGACTTTGAAGTCATTGACATAGAAGATAACACTACACCCTATCCAACATTGTTGGGACTAGATTTGGATTTTGATAATCAGGCTATTATTAATCTAAATACCAGGAAGATGATATTTGAATATAAATATAAAAATATATATATATATATATATATATATATATATATATATATATATATATATATATATTGCACTGTTAGATCCCTCGTAAGGTGGAAGATACATTGAATCTGCGACATAAAAGTTCATTTCAGACGAGGTGAATCAGTTTTACAGAACTACAGCATGCAAAGAGGATTATATCAACCCAACTAAAAATGCAATGTTCAAGGAAACAAAATGACGGCACCCTGCCCCTCGCGAGCACGGTCGCCCCACCAGGACCTTCACAAATCCGCGGCCCGAAGAGTTGACACTCTTCCTCCCCCTTTCGGGGTTTCGCAACCCACAGTCTCTCACACACACGCTTCCCCCTTTATAACT
>ML778693.1:803323-830362 GCA_009831015.1 Picea engelmannii | reverse complement strand
ACGCCTAAATATGGATTCTTTTATTCAATCGGCGGCGCTCCTCAAAATAGTCACGACCGTGACCCTGACGTCTCCCTTTGAAGTCTTTTCCATCTTCCCGTGCAGGCGCGCACGACGAGGTGCGGATGCTCCTGCATCACAAAAGGAACGCGATGAATGTGGTATAAAATATCAAGAATTTGAACGAGGAATACACAAAAATTTGTCAGAAAAGTGCACAAATATGGACAAAATTGATGGAAGATCTATAAATGAATCTCTTGGAAGCTTGATGCAGGAGAATCGCTCCACCTCAACATGTGTCAGTCAAATTTCACGCATGGTGCGCATTCAATAAAGGGAGAGGTGTCGCCCTCTCATTTTTCCTCGAGAATCAAAGGCGCGATACAAGAAATTAATGATGAAAAGATGGAAGAGCCAAGTTGTGCCTTCACACAAGTTGGAGATAAGGTCGCCATTAAGTGGTTGACGGTAGGAAGGATCTGCATCCGATTTGGGGCATATTTCCATCATTTTAATTTTCCCTTAGACATGTGTTTTGAACGGTTATTTGATACCACTAGTTTAGCTTGCGATGGAAGCTCATCGAGCCCCTCTTGTATAAATATTTGTATTGTTTCAAAGTAGAGGTCCGATGATAAGCTACTAGAGTTTGATGAAAAAAAATTGTAAGCCAAGTAAGGTTGGGTTGTAAGGGGAGAGTCGAGATTTATTTGTAGTCTAGACTCACACAATTGTAATTTGACATTCCACCATTAATAGAAAATGACATTTTTTCCTATTTTAAATTTTTGTGTAATGGATGTTGTGTTATGAATGTCATTTACATGAATTTGAATTGTAGATGAATGTTAGAAATCATCTGTAGGGATAGAGATACAGTTTTCTATCCGTGAGTGTGTTGATTTAAGTCTGGTTCTCTAGGCTAAGTGCAAGGAGTGTGTGATAGAGAGAGGAAAATATTTGAGTCGATGCAAGGAGTGCGTATATGAACTCAGTGGAGTCAGAAAAGACGCTGCCGAGAGGGCACACTATGTTAATTCACAGACTCAGAGAGAAATTTCAAGGTGGTTAAGTACCTTGGAAGGGAAGACTGTGAGATGGGAGACACAGTCCAGAGTTACTGAATAGTCCGAACCACTCTGGTAGGAGGGCATTGAGTTGGTGCGAAGATAGACTGTGTGAGGGGAGACACAGTCCAGAGTTACTAAACACTCTAAAACACTCTACCAGAAGGGCATCGAGCTAGTGTTAGCATGCACAAGGACAACACGACTGGGATTTTTTTTACCTTTAAGAGAATCCTAGAATTACTGAACATTCTGAGGAAGGAAGGCTTTGTAAGAGTACATCGACAAAGGAAAGGAGATTCCTTAAAACCTTCCATAAGTCTAAGGGAGAATCCATCGAATAACTAAGCCAAGTGTAAGGAGTGCGCCAAAGGTATTTTAGGTTCATCTTACAAAGCACAGGATGACAACGTAAAGTTGACAGGAGGGAAAGAAGAAGTCCATTGAAGGACACAGAGGAACTGGGAACCTTAGAGGTTTTCAATCCGAGCAAAGTTGATGAAGATTCTGCGTAGAACTCTATAAGGAGTGCAGAAGAAGTTTGAGAACAACTTAAGTCTCGAAGGGGAATTTTGAACTAAGTGTGCAAAGGGGTCGAGGACTTTTCTAAGTCTCGAAGACGGAGAAACTTCCCATCATGGAGGAGAAGACAGGTGGCAGAATATTGAGAGGTACGGGTGTAGGAACTCCAGGAGGTTTGCTGAGAGAAAACATGGGTCTTCACAAAGTCGTGAAGAGTGATTCGAATCTAGGTTGTTAGATCTGGAAGGATACGTGGTAGGGATTCATGTATTTCAGAGGAAGAACCCTTTGGAGAAAAGTCAAGGAGAGAATACCCGAAGCACTGGGGAAGCTGAATCAATGCTAGTCGTCCATCAAGATAGGACACATGGTGAGAGATAAAAAATTCCCTGAATCATAAATTGGGAGAAGCAGAGTTGGAAGAAGGGAGGACTCACGAAGTCCAAACTCATGATTTGATCACAACCGTCGATCACTAGGAGAATGTGGACCATAGATATGGTCCCGAAGAATTCGTCGATTAAGAAATCATGGAAAAAGAGTAAGCAACTCGCGAAAGTTCTGAAGCACGAGATCATGAAGGGAGATGTCCCATGGTCTTAGTATATGGTCACATGAAGGAGGAAGCCTAGCACAGGAAGCTAGAAGCATTGGCGTTAAGGTCAGGAAGCACTGAAGAGAGGGTCCGCAGGTGCCACACAACCTGCACCGAGAAGGTAAAGGATCTGTGTCAAGTTAAATTAGGTTCCCATCAGGAGCCCGATGAACCATTTGGTTTAGTGACTTGAACGATCCTAGACCGAGAGGTCGAGTCAACCCCGAAGGAGAGGAGGGGACTTTGACGTCAAAGTGGTATCAAATCCCAATTTGTGTCTATAGACGTCAGGCGAAGGGGAAGCTGGAGATACTCTCAGTTATAGAGTGAACAAAAGACTTTACAGGAGGGTATGTAGAAGGTGGAAATGGATATTGAAGGCCATGGACATAGTCGAAGGAGAGAGATAATGCATAATTGATTTCTGTAGGCAAGGGAGGAAGAGTGTGATACTCTGTTGAAGCTATTGCAAGGTGTGCAGCGGAAGATAAACAACCAGGCTAGTTGTAGGTGAAGTAAGATGGCCATTGAAGAGCATAAACATGGTCAAGGAGAAGTCCATTCGCGGAAGAGAAAAGTGGAGAAGGACAAGGATCTTAGTGAAATTCGAGCAGAGATGGAGAATCTAGCATTCAAAATGCAGCAGGAGGTGAAGATACGCTGGAGGTATGAATGGCCTTTGAAGAGGACATCTAGATGGCTTGTTCAGAATTTGTTGGCTAGAGGGAAGAAAGAGATGTTAAGGATATGGATAAGGTATGCTGAAAACCTCAGTGATGAGGGAAAGAGATCTAGCATATGTCTCATAGGTTGTCAGGTTGGAAATGAGAATGGGTTAGTGGATTTCATAGATTGCTAGGTGGGAAGAGGAGACACCCCAGATTTCCAGGTGGGAAAGGGAGGAGAAATGATCTCAGTCGAGAGTTCACATCGGAGGAGGAAGCAAAAGAAAGACATCACTTAAGTGAAGATTCGCATGGAACTGTGAACCGTGTGAATGAAGATGATGAGGAGTTAAAAATTTCTGTCACAAAGGAGGAGGATCAAAGGACTGTTATCATCATTAGGGGAGTTTATATATTCGTACCAAGTGGCCAATAAGAGGATAACACAGAAGTGGTAGATATGACGGAAGGACAACAAGCTGAGACTGTCATGGTGGGGATGGAACAAATACTAAAGCCTATCCCAATTAGAGAGGAATGCCCAGTTGAGTTACTCACTCAGTGGGAGATGGAGCTAAAGGCACTGGAGGATTGGTTAGATAGTCTAGAACTAGAAGGTGTCTACCAGAAGATATCCATGCTAGGGGAGAAACACCAACATGAGGAGCAGTTGGTGGAAGATGGAATGGGACCAGCCGAAGGATTGATAGGAGTCAATATGTTGGAAGTAATAGCTGAGAAGAAGTTCGGTGATGAGGAGTCTCCAGGGGTGGAAGCTGCAGCTATGTGGAAAGCTAAGGCCACAAGATATGAAGAAGGAAACATAGGAGATTGGTGTGATTTACCCAGAAACAAGGAAGAAGTGCAACAATCTAGTCTACAGCAGAAGAGCCAATCGATGGAGCAGCTAGACGAGGTGGTTGAGGAGATAAGGAAGATAATTATGGACTCGAAAGAGGAATCATTCAGCATGAGGAATATGGAAAAAAAGGAATCTGCACAAGAAACGAGGATGATTGAGGAGAAGAAGTAGCGAAGAAGAGGAGCCGAGAGACAGCTCCAGAAGAAAGTTTGGGATCTAGGAGGATTTCAACCACGCTGGAAAGCTCATGAGAAGGAGCTAATTATTTTTGTAGTGATGGAGTATGATTGTAACATTCCTAGCCACTAACAGGCTGGGCAATGCCACTACTCAAGTCTGATACCAAGTTGTAACATCCCCAACCGCCAACAGGTCGCGCAATGCCACTACTCAACTCTGATACCAGTTTGTAACATCCCTTGACCTACAACTCCACTGGTTAGTGCTACCAGCACAACCTTAAAGTTTTCCTTTACTACTCTAATACCAAACTGTAGCATCCCCGACCCTCCACAGAGACCGGGTAATGCTACCACTATGGAACATTCACATATAAATGTATAACATGAATTTTTAATCGAAATAAAACACATAACACAGAGTTACTGCTACCATACATATTCAAATGTAATAGATAGTAATTCATATATGCACATAATACATGATAACATTCCAACATCATAGACATGCATAACATAAAATTAAGCATGTAAATTATACTTATCTTTCAACTGGAATAACACCACCAACTAGGTGTAGACCTTCCACGAACCTCCCAGCCTTAGACTCCACTACTCATCACTCTCACCAGTAGGTCACCCCTGAGTTGGGACTAATCTCCACCGTGCAAGGGAATCCTAGGCTAGGCAAGGTCAACAAGAAGACACAGAGTTTATGAGGAAGGATTCTCTCCTAGGAGCCACTTATTCCCACTATTCATAAACTCCCATTCCCCACATGCCTGTCCCACCCTAGGAGTATACACATTCACTATCATATAGGACAGTCCATCGACTGCTTCACCTCCCTTGACTTGGGCTTGAGCAACAGGACAAACCGGAATCCTCAGAGCTCTGTAGCAGCTACGGGACCCCTTCTAGGAGAACTCACTTCCACCAACACACTCTCTCACCTGGAGAGAGTTTCACACAGGACTAACAACCTACTTCTTCAACCACAACCACCTCTCCCACCTGGAGAGAGTGTTGAACATAGTCCTGACAACCTGCTTCTTCAGCTTCGTTCCAGCATAAGGAGAACAACAACAAGGATCAACAAGTAACAAACTATGACAACAAGACACACTCAGTCCAGGAATTACGTGGCCAGAAAAACCCATAGTCATGACACACATGGCACATATAATACATATGATACGTAGGCTTCAAATAAGACATGGATCAATCCATGGGTTCTCACTGGGTTCGCAAGACACATAGGTCAGTTTCCCCCCCTTCCTGTGAGTGGTTTCTCGGGTGACTGTAGATGTACAAAGGTCGGTGACAGAGACCAATGAGTTTAGACGGAGAATGGGAAAATGCCCTCATAAACATCCTTCACTATGTGCGGTTATGCAGATACACATGTAGAGGCCAAAAACGTGTTCAGACAGAGAATGCATCGACTTCAGAGGAAAACATCACGGTTTTCTGGTTTCAAATCTATGTGAGGGTATGCAGAGATCAGATGCTAACGCCACATGGTTCAGACAATGGATGAAATAATGGAGGATGAACCCCCAACACAACTGATGATTCATCCTTTAACTTCATGCACCTAGGTCGACACTTGTCTTCCTAGAGCTGCATGCATTCCCTTTTGCACACACTACCCCTCCCAGGAATTAGGATAAAAGCATGAACTTTCACACATATTTGGAACAATAATAAATTATTATTCTCAAGGACTTAAGCCCCTAAGCTTAGTCCATGTTGGCACAGGGGTAGACCCGAGGTTCACTCCAAGAGAGCACCAACAAGCCCTAGCTACTGGCCCTTTCGGCAGCACTTGCAAAGTAGATGCAGTCTCACCCGAAGCAGCTAGGAGGGGGGGTTACAGGATAGGAATATCTACAACTAGGGGAATATCAAGAGGATCTATCACAACAACAATACAACATTCATATATCACTTATCATCTAGGTCTAATCTACGCAACTATAGATCTGATCTAACATAAGACTGCAAATAACAATATAACAATGACAAAGATCTAGGCATCAATCACACATACGACACAAAATATACATGGTTCACCCTCTCTCTAGGGATACGTCCACAAAGATGTGCTTATGATTTATTAAGGTAAAGCATACAATTCTTATCTGTGCTCTCAACTAACAGATCTTCTTTCTTCTCTCTCTTCCTCTCCCCTTCCTGCAGTCCCAGTTGTAGGACTTGACCTTCGTACACAACTGAAGTCTCACAATACAATCCTCTCTCTCCACAACAGAGCTATAACAACAATATCAAACCAATACTCAATGAAGAACCCCACCCAGATCCTCTTGACCTTTATTTATACATTGCAATCCCTCACTGACAGCCTTAGGTCGAAACCTAGGTGCCAAAACCCTAGATACCAAAACCCTAGGTCAACTTGACCCGTTTTTTTAGGGATTTGCCAGCCTGTCTTTCCTTCTTCATCACGCAGTGCTCCAAAGAATAAAATGATGGATTTTCTCTGCTTGTTGATTTGTCTATGATCCTTATTCCTTGCTGATCTGTCATCTCTGATCACCTTGTCCAACGACTTTCTTTTCTGCACTTCGCTCCATCTTTCCTTCTCTTTTGCTCACTTCGACTCAGTGACAATTACTGTGTCTCCCGTGAAGCTCACTTTTTACCTTTCCTTCCTTGTTCTTTGCTTCCTTCCATAACCAAGTGCCAACATGACCCCAACACTCACCTGTGACTCGTCCCGAGGAACTTCAGATATGATCCTCTTGTTTTATTTCAACTTTGGACTGCACAGTGAAAACCTTGCTTTATGCTTTATGCCTCCTTTCCATCCTTGTACATACTGTCTTTTCTGTGTCTAGTACCCATTTTTAACTGCACCTGGTACCTGGACCCTTTTCCTCTTTCTTTTAGTAAGAGCTGCGAGGAAGCTGGTTATCATAGCATAACTTCAGTCGGCTCCCATTCACCAATCCTTCCTTCCATTTTCCCTTCAATGTCTTTAGTTGCGCAACTCCTCCTTTTGTAACATAAGATATCTCATTTGGTCCAAGCCAATGCGTTCTGAACTTCCTAGGGTGTTTGATAAACTTATTGTCATACATCAATACTAAATCACCTTGCTTAAATGTCTTCTTCTTGATGTGCATGTCATGATAGGCCTTTTCTCGTTCCTTCTGAACTTGCTGATGGAATCCTGTAATGAATCTCTCTTCTTCTAGTTCAACCAACTGTGCAAGCCTCTCGCGAACAACTTCGGTATCATCCATGTCTGTAAATGCAACAATTCTTAGGCTTGGTACTAAGTATTCCATCGGGACAACATCTTCAAGACCATAAACCAAATTGAAGGGGGTATGCATTGTTAATTTCTTGCAAGTGGTTCTATAAGCCCAGAGTACTGTTGGTACTCTTAAATCCCAGTCATCCCTATTCACGCTACAAATCTTTGTCAATGTTGTCTCCAAGATCTTGTTGAATGCTTCAACCGTTCCATTTGCTTGTGGATGGTAAGGTGTGCTCTTCTGATGGTGGACTGCAAATTCTTCAGTTAGGGCTTCAATTGTCTTATTGATGAGATGTGTACCTTGATCACTCATAAGGACCTTAGGGAGTCCAAACCTGGTTACTATGTCATCAAATATAAAACACGAAGTTGTACTTTCACTACAGGCCTTGACTGCTCTGGCTTCAACCCATCGGTTTAAGTATTTTGTCATAGTAATAATGTACCTTGGTCCTGTGCGCTTTCCTGGTGGGTTTATCGGTCCCATGAAGTCAATGACCCACTTTTCAAATGCTTGTATGGTCATATGTGGTGCTAATGGAATTTCATCTCTTTGGGATGGTTTTCCAATTCTTTGGCATACATCACATGCTCTGGTATACTCTTTAGCATCTTTGTGTAATGTAGGCCACCAAAGGCCAGCTCGCAAAATCTTATGCATAGTTTCTTTCCATACGTAATGTCCTCCTGTGATGCCTTCATTAGATTATGCGAGGATTAGTGGTCGCTCTGTCTCCATAACACACCTTCATAATATTTCATCCAGTCCCAATTTGTATAGTTGTCTAGCTATAAGTGAAAAATCTGCAATAGACACCACTAGCTATTTCTTTTGAGGAATTGTATACTCACTTGGAGCCATTCCTGTTGAAAGGAACTGGACTATGTCTGTGAAGTGGTCATCAATCTTTCCAATGGTGAGCAGCTATGCATCCGGTAATGTATCCTCCAAACTGGTAGGTTCTTCACCATGTTCCAACCTTGATAAGTGGTCTGGGCCCTTGTTCATTCTTCCTGGCTTAACTATGATCTAAAAATCATATTCTTGAAACAACAGAAGCCATATGAATATTCGCCCCCCCAGCACTGGCTTGTTGACTAGGTACTTCAGTGCAGAGTGATCAATAAACATTTTAAAGTGTCCTCCCAACAAGTAGTGGCAGAATCTTTGTAGTGCATACACCATGGCTAGTCCCTCTCTCTCTCTAGTGGTGTAATTAACTTTTACTAAGGATATATTCCTACTGGAAAAAGCTAATGGATGATCAATGTCTCCTTCTCCAGGTTGTGCCAGTACTGCTCGTAATGCAAGAGAAGATGCATCGACATGCACGTGGAATTCTTTTCTCTAATATGGAAAAACCAGAATGGGTGTTGTAACCATATTCTGTTTCAGTGTGTCGAAGCTCTACTGACATTCATCTGTCCACTCATACCGACAATCCTTCTTCAATAGATTCTCCATTGGTGTTGTAATTTAGGCATATCCTTTGATAAATTCCTATAATATCCAGTATGGCCCAATGCAGTGCGTAGTTGTTTGACTAAAGTAGGAGGTGGCAAATCAACTATAATTGCAATTTTAGATGGGTCAACCAACAATCCCTACATGCATACAATATGACCTAATAGTACTCCAAATGGAAAGAAGAAGATGCATTTCTTCAGATTCAAATAAATTTGACACTGCCTGCATTTGTCCAACATTAGCCTTAGACATTCAATATGATTTTTCAACAAACTAAAAATAGTCTAGTCATCAAAGTATGCTTCTAAACATTTATGCAACAATTCTTTGAACGCTTCGACCACCACCCTGGAAAACATGGCTGGGGAATTCTTCAATCCAAATGGCATTACTGTATATTGGTAGGATCCCCACTATATGGAAAACGTAGTCTTATGACGGTCCTCCTTGGCAATGCAGATCTGATGGTATCCCAAAAATTCGTCTGTAAAAGAATATACTTCCTGGCCTCCCACGTTATCCAACACTTGATCTGTGAATGGTGTAGGGAAAGGTCATGCAGACAGGCATCATTCAACTTTTTGAGGTCCACACAGATCCTAATTTCTCCTGTCTTCTTGTCTTGTACCACCATAGGGCTGATCCACTCCGACTCTTTGACGAGTTCAATAATCCCTGCTTCCAGCATTCTGTCGAGCTCGATCTTCACTTTTTCCTTGTATTTCGGGTTCAGTCTGTAAGGTCTTTTCTTGGTTGGCTTCACATCTAGTTTCAAAGGTATTCTCATCTCACCCATAGGCCCTTTGATTCCCTTCATATCAGTGAACTTGGTTGGGAACAAGTCCTGATATTCATGAAATAACTTTGTAATCTTGTCAATGGTAGAAGCATCCCAATAATCTCTGACATTGCCAAGCTTCAGTGTCTCCTTTGTCCCAATATTGACTTTCTTTATTTTGATCAGTTGTCCTATGAATGGAAGCTCAACTCCTGGTCCTTCCACATTTTTGTCGCCTTCTGTCTCAGCGATGTTTACCTTCCTCGAATCATCATCTTCATTGGCATTAATATTGTAACATCCTTGCAATATCTGGAATGGTGCAGTCCCTTCATCCTCTTATTGATCCAAAGGGAGGCCAGGTGCCTCCTTAAATACTTTCTGTCTCACAATCTATAATTCTTGGTCCACTAAAGGAAATTCACATTCAAACAAAAAGGTGGTTACAAAATTTTGGATCATACCTTCCCAATCTGAAGTGACGAGGTTCAGCTCCGCTTGAAGGTACCAGTTGATAAGGATCGTGTCCAGCGTGTTAATGAATCTGTGCACCCATTGTTCTTGAGGAATGTCACTCCAGGCCTCTTTGCAGCTTCGCACATGATCCTTTGGGAAACTTGGACCTGTGTACCTCACTTCGCAGCTTCCTAGTTGTGCTGAGAACCATGTTGTTATCAATGTTCGACATTGTGTCCATTCTGTGATGTTTCCTTTGTGCATCCCCCACCATATTGATGGTGTAGCTTTCATGCCCTAATCCATTGCCAACAACCTCTGTTGCATTGGTACACTTTTCTCAAACTCTGATAAGAAGTTTTATAAAGGGTGCAGCCCATCAAATGTGGGTAAGTTACTCATTGTTGTGCCGATCCAGCGAACCTCTCTAGTTAGTCTAGCACATCTTCTGGTAGAGACTTCATACATCTGGTTCTTCTAGTTCTCCAGTGCTTCTTATGAGTCTGATGAACATGCACTATCACTTCGCTAGTTTAGATTCCCATCGGCTATAGAATTGATATAATCCTGTTGTCTAGCTGTTAGTTTGTATATGTTTTCTAGTTCGTATGAGTTGTCTTCTTCTCTGATAGGCTCTATGTATCAAGGACCCTCATCTGGATCTAAAGGTGCAATGACCCTAAGGCCATTTCTTTCAAATGTCATACACCTCTTATTTAGGTCAACAATAGTAGACTTTTCGAAGGCCCAATCAATTCCTAATAATGCAGTATAAGGGCAGTTGTCATCAACAATTTCAATTACTTCAAAATCTGCAAAGGTTCTAACTCCATCGATGTCCACAGAAACATGCTCCAATCATCCAAATGGGATGACAGCTTGTTGATTATCCATTCTAAGCCTGATACGGGAATAGATCAACTTCGGTTTTCCCATTAGTTCCCAGGTTTGCTTAGTCATGACATTGACCTCCGACCCTAGTTCAAGGACCACATAGTCTATATCATATTCTCCTATTTGAGCATTCAGGTGTAATTATTTATTTGTCCTTCTCCTTTTTCCAATTTGGTGCACTACCCTATTCAGTAAGGAGTCTATCTTTCCTAGCTCATACTACTTGATTAAATATTGTAATTCTTGTACAACACTTTTATCTTGAATCATCTTAACACAAGTGCACAAAAATTCCATGAGCTTTTTTACCTCTTTTCCTTCTATTGGCAATACAGATGGATCAAACACCTGAGGCATGCCATATTATTTGATTTCTGGTTGTTTATTTGATGAATACCCTTGATCTCCTTTGAACCCTTTTCTTGCCTCCTCAAATATCCATATTTCTTTCTTAGCATCGAACGTTGGGGTCTTCTCTATAGCTTTCTTGAATCCTTGGTCATCTGCAGTCTTTCCTTGGGCTACTGTGTCTTCTACTGTAGCAACACCTCCTTGAGTGATAACAACAACTCTAGTGTCTGCTCCGTGTTGTTCATCATATATCAGTTGCACTTGTGCGTTTTGTTGAGGTCCTCGTCTTTCCTGAAGCTTAGATAGCAGCAAGGGGCAGTCCTTGATGATATTCTTGAAGGAGTTGCAATAACTGCAGGTTGTGCAAGGGTTCTGGAATTCCCTCGCTAAATGTCTTGGTTGTGCACAGTTGTAACAGATTATTTGTCCTCTACCTCGACCCATACCTCCTTCTCATCCTTGTCCTCTATATCCACCGTGAGGATTGAAACTTCCTCCTCCTGAAGAATTATACTATGCATTGTTTCCTTCTTGGTGTACTTCACTTTGGATCTTGTATATGTCTCTTGATCTTTTGTGCATCAGGTCAAAATCCCTACAATCTCTATCATCATGCCCACCGGATTTACAGAATGTGCAGTACAAGTTTTTGGGTGTCTGAACATACTTCTGCATATAATAGCACTCACCAGGGCGATGTCAATTTCTGCATACTTCGCACCAGGGCAAGTTAACTTGCTTCAAGGGGCTTAGCGCTCTTGAGGCCAAATATTCATGAAACAGGGGGGAATTTTCTTTATCATGACCTTCGGATATGTATCTTACACACAATATATCTTCTCTTTTGTCCTTCCCCTTGTCCTTCTTCATATCCTCAACCTGCAGAGACAAACTAGTCAGCTAGCTCAAGATCTGGCTCATGCCTGAGCTAGATTCTCCCATAGGTGTTGATTCAAGCTTCATGGTGATATCCAAAGCTTCTGCCTGCGATGCAATTTCCTACTGCATCAGGGGAACTCTGATGTGTCAGTAAAAGAGCAGTGATAAACCATTATTTGTTCTACTCATCTGGGATCTTAAAAGTCAATCGACCTGTTAGGGTCTTGAATCTCTGATCGAACTCCCAAACAGGTTCCACTACCTTCCATTTGATCTCCTTCAGCTCAGTAATATGCTGTGACTCCGACTTAGGTTTTTTAAACTCCACAACCAACACATTATTGATCTCATTTAGTGGCTTAGGCTGCGCAAGTCCTTGGACAAGCTTCATGTACATGCACTCACAAAATGCATTCAACAAAGTCCATTTAAGTATACAATTCCATCATGTATGAGTGCAACTCTGCCCCTTACTAGACATGAGTACAAATCTCAATTCCTATTTATTCAGTGCACCTTGCATTGAATTACATAATTCTCTCTATCTCAGTCATGTATCTCACCATCCATAAGTTGGAATTATGGCCAATGTGTTGACACATTCTCCACACACTTCCTATTGTCTTCCCAATTAATTAGATGCCTTCCTTTTCGACCTGAACACTACACCAAGAATATAATTTTGTGGTGTTCATTAGTGTTAGAAAAAAGGTTGCAGTCCAAGTTTTATTTAAAGGTAGGGAGATTTTAGTACCTATGTGGCTTATAACCTTTCCATTCCAACCATGTCCTAGTTTGATACATGAATAGCTTACTGGAATTCATTCCTATAACCAGTTCTTATCTTTAATTCTTTGGCTATTACCCCATAACCAAATTAAAATGAAATTCTACTATGTCAGTGTGTGCATTCACAAGATAAAAATATTTGAATTAATACATGCCTCCAGCCTTTACCACATCCAATGGTATGCATTCAATAATATAATCACGTGATTTTATAAAATAACTCTGGCTGAGGAAATTCTTACCTAAATTTCCTTTCAGCAATTATGCAAAAAGAGTAATAAAACTCATACCTGCATGACTGCCATTAATAAATTTTATACTACCTGAATGTCTAATGGTAGCAAAATATTTCATGCTTATTTTATTAAACCTATAATCAATCCTTCAGCTTTCTGTTTCTTCTCTCCTTATGTAGCAACATCATCAAAAACACTTGCAAACATGCAAGCATTTCTTCCTCTGGCTGACCCAATCAAGCCATAACATACTTGCTGCCACAGAAATTGCAACAACTTCTTTCCCATGTGCAAATTTTCCTTGCTGATCCCAAAAGTCTTCAATTCTTCCCGGATTCCTGAATATTCTTGTGCTCTCATTGTAGTCATTGTACATGACTATTTTTTTCCTGATCACTTTCTAGCCAAATCACTCTTGGTTGCCTTTGCATTTATAGTCCCAAACTAAGATGATATTAAACTTTATCTTTCATTAATTTCCTGGGTCCAACTAACCCAATCTCGTACTTGAATGAATCAAATTCCACACCAAGTTGTTTTATAGACTCTAGATTCTTCAACATCCAGTTATTCTTCAGGACTGAACTTCTTCAGCCCTTTCCCGACGGAATACTTTAGTACTTGAGATTTTCTTGTACTCTTCGCTTCTCTTTTGCTAGCTGGACATCTATCTCATGATTTATTCTTCCATTATCTTAGGATGTTCATAGACTTGACTCCATCCAAGAGTTTTTACTTGTCTACTTTTCATACTTGCCATCACATATTATGTTGATTATAATTTTCAGCATTCCATTATTATTTGGATTCTTTTGATCCAACTTCTACATGAACGAATTATAATTCACTAAAACCTTCCTTATTCCCATTCTTTGAGTCTCCATACAAACTTATGGTTCATGTATTATCATGTATTGTAGATGGCTTTCTCCACCTAGCATTCACATTTGATGTGCAAGGATTGTCACCTAGACTGTCTTCCCCAAATAAGAATCCCATTTGGAGTTTCCATGCTGCTTCTGGAACCCAACATCTGATCCCATGACTTCTGAAAAATCTCAGATGTAGAATAAAGAATTTTACATGTCCTTCTTCTCTGATGCACTTCTTATGCAATGATCTCTTTTCTTTGAGCTAATGGCACTTAGATCTTTGTTGGACCCTATCATAAGGTTCCTAGGTCTTCAGTACCTCCCTCATGTAGGTCCGAACCAGACAAAACCCATGGGATTCCTCCCTAACCCCTTTTTCCTTCTTTAACATAGTTTTCAGGCACTAGCCCTTGTTTTCCTTGGGCCCTTAATTCGCATGGGACCACGACTGTGACCAAGTGCTAAATTAATAGGTGCGTACTCGAGCCTTCAGCTTCAAGAATTTTCAAACACAAAACAACAATCTCTCAAAGTTATGGATTACCAAAATCGCGAAGTAGAGTGGATCAACAATCCATGTCTACCCAACATCCAACGACTGACACTCACTATGGAACCTTAGGTGTCTGAGTTCCAAGACTTCGGAGTTTCGGGACTTCGGGAGATACCACTCGAAATATCAACGGTCCTTGTTGATTTGAGATCAACGGTCCTCGATTACTTCAACACTTTAGGTCTTTCCGACCAAGACCAGATCAAGGGTCCTTCGACCTCCTCCTCGATCAATGATTGAAATCTGCTTCGGGACTTCGATGCTTTTACCCTCTGCTTTCCTCCAGAGTTCCCCGTACCCAAAGTTCCAGATCTGGCACCACACATCCAATTTTAGATCAATGGTTGTCCAATGGAGTGACTCTCCATATTCCACGTGTCTCCTCGCAGATCAATGATCCATGTTCCTTCCTTTGGATCAACGACCCTTAGATGTTTCAGTCTTTGGTGCTTTGGGACATCCCGAAACACAACTTCACAAAAACCCCAGAGTATGATTCTCCGAAGTTCACAATCTGGTGACACTTGTCCAACTCAGATCAATGACTCCTAGCTTCTTCGGTTATTCGAGCTTCGACGATTTCAAACTTTCTTCCTTCACATTTTCCTAGAGTGATTTCACCCGAAATACACTGATTTCTTCCACGCATTATTCTAGATCCAATGGTCCAGATCTTCTTTTTTCCTGTCGAATTCCTTTCGAAGGTTTCTTCCCCCGAACTTCTTAATATCTCTCGACGTGTCCTCCACAATGAACAGTTGTGATTTACTTCATCCTTTGGGACTTCAGGTCTTCAGTGAATTTGTCATGCTCCACACTTTCAATTCCTGAAGTGTCTTTCTCTAAAGTCACATATCTTCTTTGTCCTTCGGGTTTGGGTGATTTCGTATCTTCCCCAACCACAAATGTTCAAGGTGGTTCACTCCAAAGTTATGGATCTTTCACCACCTATCAGCCTTGATGATAGACGGTCCCTAATTACTTCGAGACTTCGGTGAATAAGTTCTCCTATGCACACAAGGGTTAACACTCATGCACTTACCTTCAGATCCAACAATTTTTGGTCCTTCGTGCTTAGATCTAACGGATGGGATCTGTTCCTCCTCATCGCTCTCCTTTTCTTTCTTGGAAACAAATCTAATGGTCCAGGCTCCTCCCCACAACATATATAATGTATGATGTCTCTCTTCCTCCTAATCTTTTGACTCCTTCTGACTTGGAATATTTTGTGGATATTCAAAAGTTTCGGCCTTTGAACTTTCTCCTACGAACCCGACTATCTCGAGTCTCAGCTGCGTCTCTGTTAACGCTATCCCTACTAACCTTTGGGACTTGGAATAAGTTCTACTCCTACACACTCCTTGTGTTATCTCTTTTTATATTTTAGATTTACTCGGTATCCTAAGGGTCTCAGCCTTTCTGTTTCCTTTCAAAGGAAAACTTCATGCCTTCCTGGCAACCTTATGCTCAAAGCACACCTTGTTGAGTGTTTTCTATAGAGTGTTCAACAAATCTGTGAGTATCTTCCTCTGATTCTCTTCTCCCTAAACTTGATAAAGAGTTCTCTCTATGCACACTTGCAATCTCTCAATGCCCGCCTAGTAGAGCCCTACAGAGCTCCCAGTGACTCTATCTCTCTTTGAAATCAACATAGAGTTCTTCCTATGCACTCCTTTCAGTTCTACTGATGAAGTTTCAACAGTATCTCTCCTGAGATCCTATGAGGTTAAATTACCTCTGTCAACACACTCTTTCCAGACAATGTGCACTCCTTTCACTTGAAAACTCAAATAATAGAAACAATTGAAACTTATTCAATAATTCACTAGTTCACACATTACTCTGTGGTCCAACACCACTTTTTTCGTGGTTTTATGATAACGCTACTCCTCATGAGCTTCTTAACATGGCCAACGTAACATCTTGGCACTCAGGAATGTTTTGGAGGTCCAAAAGTGGTTCCTCCAGACACAATTTCCACCTGCAACTTCGGGTCCAAAGACCACTTATCTATCCCATCTAGGTTCGACGTTAAAACCTTCGATCTGAACTCGAATTTTGTCTACTTCGACAAAAATTCTTTCGAAAGTTTTATTTCACTTTCCACTAACATGGCCCATCCAGGCTTAGTTTTGAAAGCCTTGGCTCTGATACCAATTTGTAACATCCCCAGCCACCAAAAGGCCAGGCATTTCCACTACTCAGCTCTGATACCAATTTTTAACATCCCCAACCACCAACAAGCCGGGCAATGCCACTACTTAGCTCTGATACCAGTTTGTAACATCCCCCGGCCTACAACTCCACTGGTTAATTCTACCAATAGAATCTTAAAGTTGTCCTTTACTACTCTTATACCAAACTGTATCATCCCGAACATCCACAGAGACTAGGTAATGCTACCACTGCGGAACATTCACATATACATATATAACATGCATTTTTAATCGAAATAAAACACATAACATAGACTTAATGCTACCATATAGATTCAAATGTAATAGAGAATAATTCATATACGAACAAAATACATGATAACATTCTAGCATCACAGGTATGCATAACATAAAATTAAGCACGTAAATTATACTTATATTTCAACTAGAATAACACCACCAACTGCATGCAGACCTTCCACGAACCTCCCAGCCTTAGACCAAACTTCTCATCACTCTCATCAGTAGGTCACCCTTGAATTGGGACTAAGCTCCACCGGGAAAGGGAATCCTAGGCTAGGCAATGTCAATAGGAATACACACAACTTATGAGGAAGGATTCTTTCCCAGGAGCCACTTATGCCCACTGCTCACATAATCGCATTCCTGACATGCTTGTCACACCCTAGGAGTATACACCTTCACTGTCACACAAGAAATTCCATCGATTGCTTCACCTCCCTTGCCTTAGGCTTCAACAATAGGTCAGACCAAAATTCTCAGAGCTTTGTAGCAGCTACATGAACCCTTCTAGGATAACTCACTTCCACCAGCACACTCTCTCACCTGGAGAGAGTTGCACACAGTCCTAAAAAACTGCTTCTTCAACCACAACCACCTCTCTCACCTAGAGAGAGTGTTGCACACAGGCCTGAAAACCTGCTTCTTCAGCTTCATTCCAGCACAAGGAGAACAACAACAAGGCTTAGCAAGTAACAGACGATGGCATCAAGCCACACTCAGTCCCAGAACTACGTGGCCACAACAATCCAAAGTCATGACATGCATAACAAAGATAATACATAAGATACTCAGGCTTCACAGAAGACATGGATCAGTCCACATGTTCTCAGTAGGTTCACATGACACACAGGTCAGTTTTTCCCCCTTCCCGTAAGTGGCTTCTTGGGTGACCGCAGATGTACAGAGGTCGGTGACAGAGACCAACGAGTTCATATGGAGAATGGGAAAATGACCGCACAAACAACCTTCACTGTGCATGGTTATGTAGATACAGATGCAGACGCCAAAAATGGGTTCATATGGAGGATGTGTTGACTTCACAAGAAAATGTCACAGTTTTCTAGTTTCAGAGTTGCGTGAGGGTATGCAAAGATCAGACGTGGACGCCACACAGTTCATACAACGAGCGAAAAAATGGAGGACAAACTCCCAACACAGCTGATGCTTCATCCTTTAACTCCATGCACCTAGGTCGAAACTTGTCTTCCTGGAGCTGCATCCGTTCCCTTTTGCACACGCTGCCCCTCCCAGGATGTACGATAAAAACATGCCCTTTCACACAACTTTGGAATAATAATAAATTAATATTCTCAAGGACTTAAGCCCCTAATATTAGTCCCTCTTTCCAACCTTTCAGCCCCCTTTCCCTTAGCCACTATATGGAATCTTATTCCCCCATCACTCTTTCTTCGTGGTCAGTCTACACACAGTGATGTTTATATTTAATTAATGATCTACATAATTACATATACAAAATCAAGCACATGGCCTTTAACACCTAGGCTCTCCAGCCTAATAGACACATAATCCCACCATCCTATATACACTTGGCTCACCATCCTATAAACATGATTACAATTCATAATATAACAAGGGCTTGTCCTTGGGGTATTACAATGATGTAGGAGCATCTCTCCACCTCATCATGCACCAGTTTAATTTCATGCATGGTGCGCATTCAATAAAGGGAGAGGCATCGCCCTCTCATTTTCCCTTGAGAATCAAAGGCGTGATCCAGGTAATTAATGATGACAAGATAGAAGAGACAAGTTGTTCCTTCACACAAGCTAGAAATAAGGTCGCCATTAAGTGGTTGATGGCAGATTTGCATGTGATTTGGAGCAGATTTCCATCATTGTAATTTTCCCTTAGATAGGCGTTTTGAACGGTGATTTGATACCACTAGTTTATCTTGTGAGGGAAGCTCATTGAGCCCCTCTTGTATAAATCATTGTATTGTTGCAAAGTAGAGGTTAGACGATAGGTTGATGGAGTTTGATGAAAAATAATTGTAAGCCAAGTAAGGTTGGGTTGTAAGGGGAGAGTTGAGACTCAATCGTAGTCTAGACTCACACAATTGTAATTTGGCATTCCACCATTAATAGAAAATGACAGTTTTTCCTATTTTGAATTTTTGTGTAATGGATGTTGTGTTATGAATGTCGTTTACATGCATTTGAATTGTAGATGAATGTTAGAAATCATCTGCAGGGATAAAGATACATTTTTCTATCCGCGAGTGTGTTCAGTTAAGTCTGGTTCTCTAGGCTAAGTGCAAGGAGTTCACGACAAAGAGAGGAAACTCTGTGAGCCAACACAAGGAGTGTGTATCTGAACTCAGTGGAGTCAAAAGAGAAGCTTCCAGGAGGGAACACCAGGTTAATTCATAGACTCGGGGAGAAATTTCAAGGTCGTTACGTACCTTGGAAAGGAAGACTATGTGAGGGGAGACATAGTACAAAGTTATTAAACAATCTGAAGCACTCTTCCAGGATGGCATTGAGTTGGTGCGAACACAGACTATGTGAGGGGAGATATAGTCCAGAGTTACTGAACACTCTAAAACACTCTGCCAAGAGCGCATCGAGCTAGTGTGAGAGTGCACAAGGAAAACACGATTGGAAGTGTTGTTACCCTTAATGGAATTGCATAATTACTGAACATTCTGAGGAAGGAAGGCTTTGCAAGAGTGCATCGACAAAGGAAAGGAGATGCCTTAAAACCTTCCATAAGGCTAAGGAAGAATCCATCAAAGAACTGATCCAAGCGCAAGGAGTGCGCCAAATTCATTGTAGGTTCATCTTACAAATCTCAGGAGGAGGGCGTCAATTTTCTAGGAGGGAAAGAAGATGTCCATTGAAGGACACAGAGGAACTGGGAACCTTGGAGGTTTTCAAGCTGAGCAAAGTCTCAGAAGAGTCTATGTAGAACTCTACAAGGAGTGCAAAAGGATTTCAAGAACAACTTAAGTCTCGAAGGGGAAATTTGTGCTAAGTGTGAAAATGGGTAGAGGACTTGCCTAAATCCCAAAGACGGAGAAACAACCCATCATCGAGGAGGAGACAGGTGGAAAAATATTGATAGGTTCAGGAGAAGGAACTTTGGGAGGTTTGTCGAGAGAAAAAAAGGGTCTTCGCAAAGTCATGAAGAGCGATTTGAATCTAGGTTGTTAGATCTGGAAGGATACATGGTAGGGATACACGTATTTCTGAGGAAGAATCCTTCACAGAAAAGTCAAGGAGAGAATACCCGAAGCGTTGGGGAAGACGAAGCAATCCTAGTCATCCATCGAGATAGGACACGTGGTGAGAGATCAACACTTTATTTTATCACAAATGAGGAGAAGAAGAGTTGGGAGAAGGGAGGACTTGCGAAGTTTGAACTCATGAGTTGATCAGAGTCGTCGATCATGAGGAGAACATGGACCATAGATCTAGTCCTGGAGAATTCGTCGATTCAGAAATCATGGAAAAATGAGTAAGCATCTCGCGAAAGTTATGAAGCACGATATCGCGAAGGGAGATGGCTCACAGTCATATTTCATGGTCACATGAAGGAGGAATCCTAGGATAGGAATCTAGCAGTGTTTGTGTTAAGGTTAAGAAGCGTTGAGGAGAGGTTCTGCGGGTGCCACACAACCGATGTCGAGAAGGTAAAGGGCTTGTGTCAAGTTAAATTTATTTCCTATGAGGAGCCTGACAAACCATTCGGTTCAATTACTTGAATGATCCTACACTAAGAGGTCAAGTCAGCCCCAAAGGAGAGGAGGGGACTTTGATGTCAAAGCTATATTGAGGGATGCATATGAAAAGGTGCACAAGGATTTGGAGAGCATAAAAAATCTACCACCTATTGAATGAATGAAGGCTATCTTGGAACAAAGGAAGTCATGCAATGAAATAAAAAGATGAAAAATCAGTAGAATATTCTCCAACAACGATTAGGACCACTGCAATATCAAGAACTAAGAGTGATAATGGAATTGGAAGCTACAGAGGGAAAAATGAAGAAAACAACATATAAAACTAAGGAGAAACTCATGACCATGACTGTGTAGGGCATAGAGGAGATTTTTTGAATGGAGGAGGAAGTAACAAAGGAAGTTGCGAAAGAAAAGGAAACCTCCCAAAGGTTCATGGATACATGGAGAAGCATGATGCAATAGGCCTGAGTAGACCAGGATGAGCCACAGGTGACTGTTGGGGGCATGTTGGACAGACAATTTGGATACATGTTTTAGGAAAATCCTAGTTATGGAGGAGATGCACTGTAACAAAAGAAAGAAAAGAAGGCAGGATTGAAGTGCATAGTAAAAGAAAATTAATGAACAAAGTGTATAATAAAGGCACATTCAAGATTGAAGTGCATAGTAAAATTATACTTGGCAAAGAATAAAGAAGGAGAATAAAACAAAAGAATAAAGTAGGAAGATAAAGTGGGAAAAAATAAAGGATAATAGTTTGACATTCAAATGTAGAATGAAAAACAAAAGCAGGAAGAACAACAATCGGGGATGAAAAACAATATGTAGACGCAAAACAAAGAAAAGTGTGGTCGAACAACAAGTCAAAATAAGTTGTAATGAGTCAGAGTGAGTTGTAATTGGGTTTTGGGGATCAGGAAGTAGAGATTTGAGTCCTAGAGTCCATGTATAAATATGTAATGGTTTGGGAAGATAGGGGTTCACGAAGAGAGTGAGAGACTAAATTAAAAATGAGAGAGAGTCTTTGTCTGAGTGGAAAAGGAGAGTTGCAGAGAGAGGCTTGTTTTGGCACAAAAGTGATCAGACCAAGGTCCTTCTCAAGTTACTAACAAAAGGTACCGAAGTATTCTAGAGCGATGGAATTTTCATTATCCTAGGAAGGAAGAAGTCTCACCTGAAGCCCAATCGAGACACAAAAGAGAGGGAAGGGTAAGTAGAATACTTAGAAAAATCTCCGAAGTATCAAGATTCATGTTAGTCTTTCACAAGATAGATTAAACTTGTAGCATATATGAACATTTTTGTTATAACCCTACATTGCACCAGACATGCATACCTAGCATCATGCCATCTAACTTGCTATATTTTCCAAGCCATCACTGAACAAGCTCTTCAAAAAACCATTGCTTTGAAGGTGTACGCGCCCTACACCACTACTGCCCACGTACACTCACATAATATCGTGAAAAGTGGAAAATTTCATAGGATACTAGTTTCTGGGCCGTTACTTAACCATTTGACTACCCATAGCCAGTCACCCCAACCATTACTATACCTTTTGGCCTATAAAATAAGGGTTTGGGGTCCCATTGCAAGGGAAGCACGAGATCAAAGAAACTGTGCCCATTTTACCAATCCCCTTTTTCCCTAATTGCAAATCCCTTTACCATTTCCCTAAGAGAGAACTGAAGAGGAGAAGAAGACGTCGAAGCAGTTGGTGCATGGTGAAGAGGAGCCCAGAATGAAGAAATAGAGTTGTGATGATATTCATAAGAAATCTATAACCAATTAAGCATATCAGACATAGAGATAATATAAAGTATCATTCAATACATTTAGAAGACTAGATAAACATAATATATTCAAAATTATTTGGGTCTCCCATTATATTATTATATAACATGTTTCCTCTCAAAATACAAGATCAAACTGAGTTATGGATACAAATTGGTCATGCCAAAGATAAAAATAAATTCCATGTACTACTGAGAGACAAGGTTATCTCAACACCTCACTCCTTCAATGCTACAACATGAAATGACTATTTCATTCTCATCCTAGTTCCAAAATTAGAATCCATAAATTAAGCTAAAATAGCAATATGAACAATAACAACAACGATTCTTGCAACAACAAAAAAATGGTGGTGCACTCTGTAGTCCTTTTATGAAAGGTGACTCTTGTGTTGTTTCCTTCCAAAACCACTTTTTCCAGTTTCTCTTGTAGATTCCTGGGTTGTAGATAAACTTCTCACTTACTATCCCACAACTTTACTTTAGAGCCATTGAAAGTAGAGGGACATCCTCTGTCTTCTCCAAGAAAAGTTGTAATAGCTTTGCACATTGCTATGGATTATGGAGTACTGGCTCTAGTTGTTCTTTCAAGGATGTTGTGCTCTACCCTGATGTTGTTTGGGGTTCTTTCAGAACCAAATGTGCTCATGCCTTTTTATGTAACAAAACTTATGGAGTCTCACTTCTGATGATGGGAATATCAACATTGACTTTTGAGAGAGGACTCTAAGTGCCTAGAACTTGCGGTATTCGAGAAAGTGGTGGAATTTCAAGTTGTTGAATATCTGTTGAGGGCAGAGTGATTGGAATAGGTACTGACGAAGAGAATGGCTAGCTCAAGGCTTTGGTGGTCAGGGTAATGGGTTCTTCTACACTCTCGGATGGGACAGGGATATCAAACTACATTGGCTCGGGGGATGTGGGTTGATATGGAACGGTGGTGTCTTACAATGGAGATAGGGCTTGTGGTGGCGATGGGTCTTGCTGAGTGTTGACGGTTGAGAATGCACTGGCATATGGCTTGGGATCATATGTGATGTTAATCACAATCTAGGAACCTCAAGTGGCCACTATGGTACATGGTATAATTGATGATATTAGATGTGGGTTAATTATCTTCACCGGGGAAATCCTTGTTTTGGGTTTCATGATAGAGACATCCCCTATGAATGCAACTGCTAGGATGTTTTTTACGTCCTTCCCTGATAGCATAGCTTGTTCTAGGAGCCATGGAAACACATGCACTTTCCTCTTCTTCCACTCTAGAGGTTCCTCATCCTCTTCATCTTCTAAGTTCATCGGCATCTAGACATTTTTATTCTTTTCTGTTGGGCTAAAACTCAACCCTACTCCTTCTTTATGCCCCCTTTACTTCAGGAGCTCTAGAGGAAAGAGGTAATGCATACCAGAGTTTCATGGGTTGCGCTTGACACGAGGCCCTGAAACGACTTGTTTTTCGAAGGCTTCTTCATCCAAATACAAGGGTAATGACCTCATGTGGAAGTCCTTAGGCTTTGCATGTCGCGGACAAAAACAAGTGTGGTGGTGATTCATCCCAAAGGTGATGTTCCACGTGTTGAGGTTAAACAATTATTGTGGTATGAGAAACCTCTGAGTTGCATCCACAAGTTGGTTGTACCACTTCAGGAATGCTATGTTGTTGAAATCCATATTCTCTAAGTCCAACCTTAAGTTCCAGGCCTCGAAAATCTTGGCTAGGCGACCCTTATCTACAGGTGTCAATTGTGTTCCTATGGGTGCCCGTCATTTCCACATTGAAAATGATAATAACATATATCTCTATGTGAATGTTCTTCCTTTCTCTTGAGATTCTTTATAAGAAATTAGGAGTTCCTCTGGCAGGTAGTTGCACCAATTGAACGTAGCTCCATTTATGCAGAAATATGCTACCGAAAGAGCATCTAAGGTACATTCTCCCTTGTATTACGAGCACATCACCTTACTAGTGATCACATAGAAGGATTTATAGACCATCTCTAGTAGTATTGGCTCTATTTTTGTTGTGCGTACGCCTCTCTATGTATGGAATTTCTCATATAGGATGACTTCATCCTTATTCTTCTCGTGCTTTCTTGGGCCTTGGAATCACTTTGAGACATCCTGACCCTCGAGGGATAATATGGTGAGTTGGTGGATGTCCTCGGCATGAATCACATATCTCTTATCGATCCATAAGCTCATGTCATGCACCCGACAGATCAAAAACTTGGTGCACTGTGCAACCTCACCAGTAGTTCCAAAAACCAATACATCCCTAAGGTTCATTATGGTGGAATTGAATAGGTTGATGAATTTTGGCTTGGAGATGAACTGCATCCCTCCCATTTCATCTGGAGCCAAGTCCCAGAATACACTATTATTCATATGCGAAAACAACACTTTGTCTATCAGGTCAAGGTCGATGAGTTTCACTTTCATGCTCTTTCCCTTGACATCGCCCATGATATCGACCCGGGGATCACATGACTCATATGGAATTGTTGCTTTTGGAGTTGAACTCCAACCTCTTGTTTCTCTTGGAATTTTAGCTGTGGATTGCTATAAAACTAGATGGATGAGTTAGGGCTCGGGGTCGCGACTAGGGAGCAGGATATTTCATAAGAGAGACAAGAGTGTAGATAGCGATAGAAAAAAAGATAATTGAGGGAAATAATAAGTATCACTCGTGAGTTCTCAAAATATTATACATGGGATAACTAGATAGGTTTGTAATTATGGCTAAGGACACTCATCATTAAACCATAAACACAATCTCAATCTTAGGTGTCTGATGAGACTGATAACAGGGTAAGATCTATAGGGTAATCTTGACTTTTAATGAACAGACTGGCTGGGACATGGTTGACCTAAGGGGCATACTATTTTAATGGTTGAGAATCATGATGGGGATACTGATGGAATATACATGTATCACACATTTATGGCTTAAAAAAAAGTTCTGACGGGTTACTGTAGCTACCATAAAGGGTATGACTGGACATGATGTGTGTGGCACATGGGTTGTGATACACTTCAGATTCGCACCCCCTCCGACCAAAATGGGGGTCACCATCATATTTAATGACTTCGTTTAATGTAATGATGGATATTCCGATCCTATGTGGCTGAATAAGTATTTCTACACAAAATAAATGCTTAGAATGAAAAATAAGTATATGTCGTGGCACAACAATGCACACTCCAACGTTATTAAACGAATTAAATAAATTACATGAAATTAAAATATAACTACTATACATGCTCCCTTATACTGGAGAAACAATCCTTTGGCTCAACATTGATAAATATAGGGTTTCAGGCGGGCACCATTCACCCATCCTGGTCGAAGGATACCATCCAGTTGCACTATCTTGACTGCAGCAGAGTGTCGGATTTATGCAACTATGAATGTACCCAACCAATGCATGTACAACTTTCCTGGATGTTTCTGATATCATATTTCATAGAGTAGTACCTTATCCCCTTGCACAAATGTTTTATCCTTAATGTGATTGTCAAGCCACACTTTTTGTCTAGCTTTCTCAACTATCTGATGAAAATCTGCTAGAAATCTTGCTTCCTCAAGTTATTGCAAGTATTCAATCCTCTGCACAATCGATTCATCATATGTCATGTGTGTATCATGTGGTATATAGAGACTAGGGGTAATAAACTCTACAAGTACAACAACTTATTTCCCATAAACAAAATGAAATGGAGTATACCTGTGTAGATTCTTCATGGTAGTCCTCCAAGCCCACAAGACGGTTGGAACTCTATCATCCCATTCTTCCTTGTTTGTGCAACATACTTTTGTCCGTCCTCTTTCCAAAATTTTATTGAATGACTCCACCATACCATTAGCTTTTGGATGGTAGGGGATGCTCTTATGGTGTTGTATAAGGAATTATGTTGTCAACATTGTGATTGTGTTGTTGATAAAGTGACTACCTTGATCATTGGTCGAGAGTCTAGGACATCCAAACCTAGTGATGACATTCTCAAAGATAAATATAGTAGTTGTATATATCGAACAGTCTTGAACTTCCTCTGTTTCAGCCCATGTTGTGAGGCAATCGGTTGTGGTAATGATGTATTTGGACTTTGAGTGCTTAGTTGTGGGTTTGATTAGTCCAATAAAGTTAACATCCCACTTCTCAAATGTCTGAAGTGCCCTAATTGGTTGAAGGGATAATTCATATCTACATGATCGATTTTTTACTCTTTGGAAGATGTCACAATATCTAGCATGCTCCTTAGTGTATTTAAATAACATATCCCACCATAATCCATCTTGAAGTACCTTTTGTGCAGTAGCTTTACCTCTGACATGTCCTCCCTCAACTCCACTATGGAATTCCCACAGGATATCTTGCCTTTCGTGGTTCAAGACACATCTCCTAAGGACGTTGTCGAGTCCCAATTTGTAAATTTGACCTGAAATCAGTTGATAGTTTGTTGGATGAACCACCATACATATCTTGTTAAGCCCTAATATTGGCTCATTACCCCTTAATTGGGGCATATTATATTAGTAATTTTATTTTATTTATGTCGGCTTTAGCCCATTAGTTGTAATTATACCTCCTAGTCTCCTATATATACCAAGGAGACATTTTCATTTTGAAT